>PVLD010015043.1:0-50051 GCA_004027595.1 Dinomys branickii
TCCCACCCTCGGGTTCTTACACCAGTGATATAATACGTTGCCTGCACATGTATCGCTGATTTATTTCACTTATGAGTATGGACTCCAGTTTTGTCCACTTGCCTACAAAGTTCCCAAAATTGTCTTTCTTTATAGCTGAATAATATTCCATTGTATAAAAATGCCACAATTTTTTAATCCAGTCTTCTGTGGATGGTCATTTTTTCAAAACTTATGAGGATTTGAAAAATATCTGTAGTCTGAAATTAAATAAAAGCCTTAATAATGAGCCTGTGTGTGTCTGCTGGCATCTGCTCAAGAGCACTATGCTGCCTGCAGAGGGGTGGAGTTTATCTCGGTGGGTATGTTCTGCAGAATTTGTTGGAAGACAGGTCACGACCGGAAACACCCAAGAACAGTTTCCATGAACTTCAAAAAATACTACAGTTCTTGTTCTCGAAAATCTTCAGCTTCCTTAGCATCTAGGGATGTTAGTCTGTGTCTTCTAAAGAAACAGAAATCTTTTTTTCTTGGTTGAGTCTTTCCTCTTCACTTGGTTTTATCTCCATCACTCTGTGGGCTCTTTCAGCCCACCGCTTCTTCTGGAAATGTTGGACGAGGACCACCACAATTACAATGATGACCATCAAGGCACAGGCAGAGCCAATGGCCAGAGCCAAGAAGTAGATCTCAGAGAACTGTACAGTCTGCACAATGCTGAGCCGGATCGACACTATTAGGCCATCCACATCTGGTGGGTTTTTCACCTGACAGGTGTATGTCCCATTGTCATCGAACTGCAGCTTCCACAGAATAATAGAGACATCATACCGGCCCAGGTTCCCATCCCAGACCACCCGCTCTTTGAACCGCCCACTCATAGGCTTGAAGGGATCCATGTGGTAGTAGAACACGAACTGTTCAGGGCCCCCATCCCGAGGACGGAAATTCCAAGTCATGGTTAGGGCATCGCCCACAGGGGCAAAGCTGGAAAAACTGCATTTTAGCCGTACGTCTGTCCCATTAACAGCCTCCAGCACCCCAGAGGTGTAAATTTCCACAGCTGCGGTGGGCCAGAGAGCTGCGAGCTGGAAGCCAAGGAGCAGCAGTGCCGCGCGCGGAGGGCTCTGGCCATACATGGGGAACGCACAGCCCTGGCCCTGGACCAGACCCTGCCGATGCAGGGCTCCAGCACCCCGCCACAATGTTACACCTTCCATGGACCCTGTCTGTCTATCACAATGGGATCTCATTATGTTTCCCAAGCTGGCCCCAAACTCACAGACTCAGGTGATCTTCCTGCCTCAGCCTCTTCAAGTAGTCAGGACTACAGGCATGCAACAGCACACTGGATACAGATAGATGACAGATAAATAGATATATGGATGCTGGAGATTAAACCCAGGGCCTCCCACATGCTAGGCCAGTGGTCTATCATTGAGCGACATTCCCTAGGCCTTATTTTATTTCCAGGTCTTGCAAAGTTGCCTAGGCTGGTCTTGAACTTGCAATCCTCCTGCCTCAGCCTCCCAAGTAGCTGGGATTACAGGTATATGCCTGGCTCATACCTGGGTTTTTTTTTTTATTCTTTATCATTATAAGATGTTCCTTGTTTCTATAACATTTTTTGTCTTAAAGGTTTATTTTATATATATGGTAGTTTATTTAGATGGGTTTTTTTGGGGGGAGGAGTTTACCAGGGATCGAACTCAGGATCTTGAGCTTGCCAGGCAGGCACTGTGATGCTGAACTATTATTTAGATGGTTTTAATGATTTCATCATGGAGTTCAGGGTAAATGGCACAAATATCCAATGTCTGCTTAAGTGGAAAATCTTATTGCTAGGCAATGGGTTTGGCTTTAGGTAGGAAAGCTTCCCAGTATTTTATTAGGTGTTGCTGTATTTGTACTACAGATTCTGAATACCTAATGGTAACAGTTTTAAAATCCTTCACTTGTTCTTTCTCAGATCTTTTCACTTTTCTTTCTTTTTTTTCCTTTGGTGCTGGGAATTGAATTCAGACCTTGCACTTGCCAAGCAGGCATTGTACCACTGAGCTATATCCCCAGTCCCTTCCCACTTCTTTTCAAATTGTTTCAGAGATCTGTTCAAAATCTTTTCCCCCTTGTTGTGCTTTTACCTCTCACTCTTATTTTATGTTTAGCTTGTTGTAGTTTATCTGACACATTAGCAACCATTAGTTTTGCCTTTTTCTTTCTTTCCTCTCTTTCCCTCCCTTTGTCCCTCCCTCCCTCCCTTCATTCCTTTTGTGGTACTGGGAATTGAACTCAGGGCACTGCACATGCTAGGCAGGCACTCAGTCACTGAGCCACATCCCCAGTCATTTAATGTTTTCTAAGCAAAGTAATCAGAGCATCCTCCCATCTTTGCCAGCGCTTCATTTGAAGGCCAAACACACATTTCGCTGTAGAAATAAGACAAATGTAGTCACTAAGCAGTTCTGAAAACATAGAAAAGTCAGAGAAAGCTTGTTCTTGATGTAACTGGTCTATTTTCTTTTCAACCTCTGCAAGCTAAGACAAAGTTCTAGATAAAGCAGTGCGATCCTCAGAATTACCTAATAGGGCAGCATTTTCCACAAAGGATGAAAGTTATTTTCTATAATAGACCAAGGCTTTGACACTGGCATGAAGTTTCCTAAGTTGTTGGTCAAGAGTCTCAAATTGTCACTGCTTTTCTTTAAACCATGCATCTGATTCATTCATTTTGAGTGTCATTTGGTTGAGGATGTCGGCAGCCCTGTTTGCCATCCTCAGTATTTCTCCACTCAGGGCCTATGTATTAACTGCTCTAGGCAGCTCTAAACTTTCAAAGAATTGCCTTAAATCAGGATCCTGTAGTAAAGTTGGATGTTTTACTGTTCTTTGAAGATACCTTTCAGGGCTGTTCATTTTTCTTCAAACTCAGTAGATGATGAATCTTCTTTACCTACTTTTGACCTTGGTCATACCTACTATACTTTTTCTGGAGCTGAAAAGAGTAAACTGAAAATGTGCTCTTACCGAACACGAAAAGAGAAGTATTTGCTGTTACCCTATATGCCATGTAAGCATTCACACCATCACCAACTTTCTCTGGATCTGACACACAATTTCTGTATCAAAAATATCTCCATTTGCTTCTTCTTCAATCTCTTCCTTGCATCTATCAAAGATCACAGGAGCTGACATATTCTTTGACTCAATTCTAGGAGCAATAATTGTAGTAGGGGTGACAGGTGTGACTACAGAAGGTCTGAAGGACAGAATAGGGTCCCCTTCTGGATTGTCCAAAGAAAGTTCTGCACAAAGATCTTCTCTGTGATCATCTTGTATAACTTCTGACAGTTTGGGGCCACTGGGGTTTGCACTGATATCCTCTGTAGGGAGCAGGCTGGTTCTGGAGGGGATCGACTTGACTCCAGGGAGGAGACAGTGCTGGTGAGCAGGTCCTCTCTGTCCTCGGCTCTTCAAAGTTGGTGGGCTGGCTTCCCGCCCCCCAGAGGAGAAGGCTCCTTCTGGCCGCCATCTTTACTTGCCCGGATGACTGTGCAAGCTGGGCTTCGAGGACCTCTCATATCTACTTTGTCTGATGTTAGTAGAGCCACTCCAACTTTCTCATTATTGGTTGCATGGTGTATCTTTTCCCCATCCTTTCAATTTCAACTTCTTTGTGTCTTTGAATCCAAAGTCTGTCGACTATAGTCAGCATATAGTTGGATGATGTCTTTTCAACCAATTCTTCTAATCTCTTCTAACTAGTACATGCTTGTGGCACATAATAAATACATGCATCCTAGAGATTGGTACATGATACGTACATACTGCATCTTAGTCCTTCTGACTTCCCCTTCCCGTCCCCTCATTTCCTGCTCCCTCCATCTCTAGATCTCTTTCCCATTTGCAAAAGCTTCATCTCCGTTTCCTATTATCTACCCTTTATTTTACTCTTTAAATTCTTTATATTTTGTGCTTGTCATATAAGAGAAACCATGGGATACTTAAGCTTTTGTGTCTGATTTATTTCAGTAAGCATTAAGGTCTCAAGATGTATCCATTGTGCTACAAATGACACAAGTTTATCCTTCTTTATGACCAAGTTGTATGCCACTGTGTATATATACATTTTCTTTACTCGTCATCTGTTGATGGACATATAGGCCACTTTCAAGATTTAGCCAGTATGAGTTGTGCCTGTGCATGTATCACTATAATGTGATAATATTAACATTTTCTGAAAGACACCTAGAAGAAGAACACCTGGGTCAAATGGAGTTTATAATTTTAGTTTTGTTGCAGAATCCCCATCCTGATTTCTATAGTGTTTGCACTAGTTTTCATTTCCACCAACAATATAGAAAGGTTTCTTTTTTCCCTGTAGCCTTGCCAGCACTTGTTGTTATTTGAGCTTTTAATGATAGCCATTTTTTCTGGAGTAAGAAGAAATCTTAGTGTTATTTTAATTTGCATTGTGATGTTCAATTTTTTCATATACTTATTGGCCATTTGTACCTTTTCTTCTGTAAAATGTCTATTAATTTCAATTGCTCATTTTTTGATTGGGTCTTTTTATTTTGTGAAATCTAATTTTCTTGAGTTCTTTGTATATTATAGACATTAGTCCTCTGTTCAAGGAGTAGCTGGTAAAATATTCTCTGATTTTGCAGCTTGTCCTTTACTCCGTTGGTTGTTTCCTTTTCTGTGCAAAAGCTTTTTAATTTGATGCTGATTCTTTGTTATTTCTTTTGCAACTAGGGTTCTGATCAGGGTCTTTGCTTTTGCCTGTATCTTCAAGAGTTTTAACTACTTTATCTTCCAGCAGATTATTTCTGTTTTAATACTTTATGTAAGTCTTTGACCCCTTTTGATTTTATTTCAGTGCATGATGGGAGAAATGGGTCTAGATTCAGTCTTCTGAATGTGGATGTCCAGTTTTCCTAGCAACATTTGTTGAAGAGGTTATTTTTTTTCCAGCTTATGTTTTTGGTCCCTTCATCAAAGATCAGATATTGGAGTGTGCCTGGGGTTGTTTCTACAACTGCTGTTCTGTTCTACTCAGCCACACGTCTGCTTTTGTGCCAGTTCCATGTTAATTTTTATCACCTCAGGTTGGTAATGTAGTTAGAGATCTGGGATTATGATGCCCCTGGTTTTGCTCCTGTTGCCCAGGATTGCTTTTGCTATTTGTCTTGGTTACTTTATTCTCATTGCTGAGACAAAATACCCAACGCCCAAAATGAAGGAAGGAAAGGTTTATTTAGCTTACAGTTTGTGAAGGTCTCAGTCCATAGTTGGCTGATTCTGAGGCAGAGTGGTATATGGCAGAGGGCAAACTGTTCAGAGCAGCAGAGCACAGCAAAAACAACCGGTAAAAGGGAGGAATGGCGGGCAAGCAGCCTTTCTCCTTCCCTTACATTGTAAACAAGGTACCCCCACCTAGGGGGCGGGTAGCTCTCACACAAGGTCCATGCCCTCCTCTTCCATGGGCTCAGGATGTGTACAAAGTAAGCACCCTGGCTTCCTGCTGAATCACTCAGCCAAGCCGTCAGACTCCCCAAGTTGACACAATGTATCAACCATAACACTATTGTATGTTTCTTCTGGGTCCATATAAATTTTGGGATTGTCTTTTTCTAGTTCTGTGTAGAACACTGTTGGTATTTTGATTGGGATTGCATTACATCCATAAATGAGGTTTTGTTAACATGGCTTCAGGATGGATCATCTCAACTGGTTTATGGTCAGTGTGCTGATTTTTCTTCTGCCAATGCTAATCATTAGGACTTGTTTAATAGTCTGGAAATGGCTTAGGTTGGTCACTGCCCTGAGTGAACCTGAAAAGACTATGCACTCTGTTCTTGGGTGGAGTGTTCTTCAAATGTCAACAGTATCAGAGTGATTAATGATGCTTTTCAAGTCTTTCACTTGTTTACTGATGTTCTGTCTACGTGTTTTGTCATTTGCTGAGAGAAAAGTATTGATATCTCCAGTGATAACTGTAGATTTGTCTATTTCTCTTTTTGTGTCCATCAATTTTTATTTTGTGTCCCGAATGTCTTTCATTAAGTGCATAAAATGTACATTCTTGATCCTCTCTTATTGGCTTGATACTTTTATTATTACAAAATACTTTTCTTTGTTGGTTTGTTTGGTTTTTTGTCTCTTTGAGATGGTTACAATATGTAGTTTGGGCTGGCCTTGAACTCGCAACGATCCTCCTGCCTCAGCCTCCCAAGCGATTAAATATATATTTGAATATGTAAATATATTTAATTTTGTTTGAGGTGCCAAGGATCAAACCCAGAGCCTCAAGCATGTCAGCAAGCACTGTACCCCTGAGCCACACAGCCAGCCCCTTGAACATGTTTAACTTCATACTCATTTGTGGTGAAAACAAAATTATTGTCATAGTAATTGGGGTGAACTCATTTTTAAACAGCATATTTGTAGATTTCATACTATGTTGTGGTTCATTTTCAGATTTCTCAGGTAAAGTACTTTTTAGTTTAATGACCACAACATATGCACACACACAAACGACACAATGTTTCTTTGCTGTCAATATTTTCTGTACTTTAAATCTCATAGGTAGCCAGTGACCACTGTATTAGACAGTACAACTACAGAGGGTCTTCAAAATACTCTTCGTTGTCCCTGTACTATTCCTTGCTCTGAAGTTTCCTTTTTTTGAGTGTGTCATTATGTAGCTCAGGCTGGACTTGAACTCACTATGTGGCTCACCAGGCTGGCCTCAAGCTCCTGGCACTCTTCCTGCCTTAGCCTCCTGAGTGCTGGGATTACAGGTATGTACCACCACACCCTGTCTGTCATTAATATAGCCATTTCCAGCTTTCTTTTGGTTATTATTTGCATTGATAAAACTTTTCCCATTGATTTTCTTCATATTTAAAGGGAAGTTCCTTTTGTTGGTGGTTGTTTTTTTTTTTTTTTTTTGAAACAAGGTCTCACTGGGTAGTACAGGTTGTCCTTGAACTCGCTTATGTAGCTAAGGCTTGCCTTGAACTCACAGCAATCCTCCTGCCTCAGCCTCCTGAGTGCTGGGATTTAAAGTGGGGTTCTTTATCCTTGCAGACAGCAGATAGCTGAACCTTAAGTTTTTATCCAGTGTGATCATCTCTCTTTTATAATTGGAATGTTCATCCCTTCTATCTTCATAGTGGGATAAAGGGAGAGAAAACCAGAAATCAGGTCTACTATTCTTTATAAAACTGTTTCATTCAAAAGCATCTCTCCCTGGGACCGAGGTGAGTAACAGAGGCACAAGAGTGGCAGTAGGGTCTCCTCTTACGCTTTTCTAAATCCTTTTTTTTTTTGTGGTCTTTTTGAGACAGGGTCTTGCTATGCAGTTCAGGGTGGACTTGAACTCACTTTGTAGCCCAGGCTGGTCTCTAACTCGCAATGATCCTCCTGCCTCAGCCTCCCAAGTGCTGGGATTATAGGCATGGGCCACCACCCAGCTTTTCTAAATTCTTGTAGTCAGGAGAGCCCAGGCAGACGGTATGCCAATGGGGTAGGGAGAAGAGAGGCCTCATTGGTGGCCTATTCTGATATGGATCAGATAAGCCAAATTTAGGAAACAAAAAGCCAGGAGTGGTGGAGAGAGGTGTGGATATGAGGAGGTGGCAGAGGAGGCCCATAGATTTGGGTCAGAACATATTTTTAGATTTTCTTTTGAACACAGTTGAAGGGCCAGAGAGATAGCTCAGCAGCAAAGCAACTGCCTGGCAAGCAGCTGAGCTATCTCCCTGGCCCTTCAACTGTGTTTTTTTAAAAAAATCTTATTTGTACCATTAATCTTTGCCTTTTTTACTGCTCAGGAATATTCCACTGTCAAATGTCTTAAATGCTTGTCCATGCTCTATGCTTCCTGGTCATTTGAGCCAATGTAATTCAAATAATGTCTAAAAGCTTTACCCAGAGTGTGTTATTTTAGGGAGAACACAGAAAATGGCAACTCCATATGAGTGTAGTAGGAAATCAGGCCATTCTTGATATCAAGGTACAAACCCTTTCCAGAATCTGATTTAAAAATAAAACGTGTGAGGTCTTTGAGGAAAATGCCCCATACAGAATGGAGAGAAAACCCCTCAAATCTGACTCACTGACCTTAGTTTTAAGAATCTTGAGATGTAGATATCAGTAAGCAAAAAGCAAATATAAACACCTAATTTATCTGTATGGCAATAATGCTAGTTATAGTTACTTCTATGAATAGCTTGTATTTCCACGCCATATGTATAACTATTTTACATATAATTATGTGAGACTGACTTTGGCATAAGTTTGATTTGGTTGTAAAACTAAACTGTTGATGCAGGCTTCACCTTTATCATGTTTTGTTCACATGAAACTGTTGCCTTTTTCGTAATTTTCAAGGGAAAAATTGTAATGATTTATTTTTAGGGAGTCAGTATTTTGCCTCTGTGGTTTCATCTGTTGAAATAATTATTCCTTAGATTGGAAACTGTGTGTTCTTGTGGGAAAAATGGTGAGGCTGTGAGTCAGAAGGGAAGTACTTGGTTTCAAAAGACAGGCAAACCTGACTGGGTTGGAATTCCAGTGTTCACTTATCATTAGAGTACAGCTTTAGCAAGCCCTTTAACCCCTGGCCTTCGCTAACTTCATCTGTTAAATGGGAATAAATATACCTAGAGTGGTTTCTGTGGAAAGTAAGGCTGATGCCAAGTGCCCACGTTGAGTTAGATCCTAAATAAATGGTACTATTTATGGTGAGACCTTGGTGTTATACACTAGTGACCAAAAGCCCAGGGCTCCTCATGTCACACAATCAACCTGGCATGTGATTCCCGAATTCACAGGACAATTACTTACTCTGTTGGTGAATAGCAAAAGGCAAAGGCTGACAGATGTTGACATTCCGAAGGTGCCAGGGTGCCAGATTTGGGATTACGTTGTATCCTTCCTTTGTTATTCAGCTCAGTGAAGCATGACTTCTAAATGTCACATTGTTGGTATTTCAGGTGGCCAGAGTAGCACCTGTACTGGTTTAGTATTCCAGAAGTAACACACCCACGGGGAGAACCAGTTTGCAAAATAATCTCTTCCTTCCTCGTTTGCACTGTTGCCTTCCTTGTTTTCTTTCTCCGGCTCAGTGAACCAACAGAACGACTAATAAAGCTGACGCATTTATTTTCTTCCAAAAATATGTTTTCGTGTCTGCATGCCACCACCTCCCTTGCTTCCGGTGAGAATAATGGATGCATTCTTTCAGCCAGGTCCGTCGATTTTCAGGCCAAACTTTTCACGCGTGCTCAATGGGAGGTCGTGTAGCACAGTGGAAAAAGAGGGCGAAGACTCAGACACCTGGGTCTGGACCCCGGTCCCTATTTCCTCCTTTGTACCGCACATCAAAATCTTGCCTTGGGTGTGAGTGAGCTTTGTTCACACACAAGCTGCAATCCGCAACTGCGGCAAGAACGCACTTGAGCTCACTAGCG
Organism: Dinomys branickii; assembly: GCA_004027595.1. NCBI lineage: Eukaryota > Metazoa > Chordata > Mammalia > Rodentia > Dinomyidae > Dinomys > Dinomys branickii. The sequence goes on from PVLD010015043.1 coordinate 9,459, forward strand.
CTCTCTGCCTGGGACGCACCGCGAACTGGTGGGCAGAGCTGCGACTGCGGAATGCGTGCGCAGCGCCGCCGCCGCCTCCCGAACCCCGCGTCTCCGTTGCCAGGGGAACTGGGGTCGGGAGCGCCGAGCGCTTTCCGGCGCTGTTGCGACGCATCGCAGCTGTCATGGCGGGGACTGTCTGGAACACTGAGACCGGAGAGGCTGTGTATCGTTCCCGGGACCCCGTGCGCAACTTGCGCCTTCGGTAGAAATGCTCGGGCCCCATGATTTTCTACTCTCAGATAAATCGAACCTAAACTCGGTATTCTGAGGCCCCCTACTTCCGCTTGCAATGCGGACTAGTTTCCTCTCTATCTCCTCACATCTCCGTGCACTATCAGGACCCTTCTTCACTCACAACTTATAAGCATATCTTCCAATCCTTTCAAGTCCTTGTCCGCCCCCCCCGCCCCAATCCATCAGAATCCTGTGCCCCCAATACATCATTTTACTCTTAATTTCCCGGTAGGATCCTGCGCCCCACCCACCTCTCAGTTGTGTGCACCCAGCACCCTTGGCAACTCCACCTCTAGGTTTTGTTTCTCCAGTCCTTGTTGTGTTCATCTCCAGGTTGTGTATGTAATGCTTATTTTGGGCTTTTCTTTTCTTGACAGAGTTCGTCTGCAAAGAATCACATCAAGCAACTTCCTTCATTACCAGCCTGTTGTCCAGCCCGGGAAGGACCTTATAGACTTAGGCACTTTCACACCTCACCCAATTGCCAGTGGGTGTCACCATGGTGATGCGGCCCCTTGGGGATTTGGGGAAGGGTTTGGGTAAGGAGAGGTACCTCTTGGAACAGCAGATCCAGGCTTGTGATCTTAGTAGAAACCTGCACTTTTCACAGAAGAACAAAACAGAAGACTTAAAAGAGATTGAGTTAGTTCTTTGATTAGCATCACACAATTGGTAAGTGTTGAACACAGAGGCCAGGTTTTGAATCCAGGAAGTCTACACTACTATGTTGTGTTATATTTTAAAGCTGAATAAGACTGATCTCTGCCATCCCAATACGGATTCAATTTGTAGTCAAATGTAGTGAAATAATAAATACCATACTTTTGATATGTTAGATTTGCCGGGCAACCTAAATACCATTTGTGACTTTTTTTTGCCCAAAAGAAAACGCATTCCGCACTAAATACACATGTAAACACTTCTATAAGCAATTTTTAAATTGGAGACGTCTTGAAAAATGTACGTGTGTGCATCAGCTGTGTTCTTGTCATTTTCCTTATCTAGAAAGCCAGAGAGTGAAGAAGAGAGGACAGGGTGCTTACCTTAGGTCACTAGTCTTCTGCTTTTATTTTTATTAAGAAATGGCCCTGCGCTTTGCTGAGCAAAGTTATGTACAAAAGTTGGAGCCCAGCCTGGGCAACTTAGTGAATAATTGAGACCCTGTCACAAAATTTCTAAAGGAGGTGGCCTGGGGGTTTGGTTCAGTGTGAAGGTCCTGTGTTTAATTCCCAGTACTGAAACGAAAAATTCCTGGGTAAGAATGTGGGCTGGTGAATTATGAAGCATGTGTTTCTTAAAAATGGCACACTTTGCCAGGAGCATATTAGATTTGAGTCTTTAAAAAATAATTTATTTGCCTCTCCTGCCTTCTCCTAAAGCCTGGTCTCCTAAGTTACAAGGTTTATGATTCTATATATAGATTTAGAAATAGACAGATTTAAAAAAAAGCCAGGGCTCTTATCTAGCAAATGCAGTCAGTTAGGATTGGGGAAGGATGAGCTCTTCTTCAGTCTGTACTAAATTTCTGTTCCTGATACTGAATTCGATAAAATATTTCCTGGAAGGCAGTACTGCCTTTTATTCATATTAAAGTGGTCAGTAAGACTTCTTGAGTCCTAGTCTTGGCTTCTGTTCCTACTAACCAAAATATATCCACAAATTTTGTGGCCTTTTTCTAGATTGAGTGCTTAATAAGCTACTGAACTCCAGAGAGTTTTGTAGCAAATACAAGAGTAGGGACTTTAGTTATCACCAACCACAGAGCAAGAAGTAATGCTGGTTTGTCTCAGGTGTTTGACTCACTTTGTTGTCTTTGGAGGTGGACACCGCCCAGATGAAGAGGAAGATGAAGAGGTTGAGATTGGGTGGCAGGAGAAGCTCTTTAGCCAGGTAAGACAGTGTTACTTGTCTGCTCAGACTGTTTCTACCTGGACTCCACCTGGCTGGTGATGCATGTTGCCAGACTGATTCCATCCATAACAGCCTAATTGGATTAGACCATCACTCTGACTCCTTTTAGCTGTAAAGTTCTCGTATCCCCTGCCCTCCATTATTTAGATAAATGAGAGTTGCTTGTAAAAATATATTAAATAGCATCAGTTTTATAGAAATGATTTGACTGAATGAAGAAGAGGTTGATATAGTCGCAGTAGATCTGTTTCCTTGTGGCGACCTCAGTTTGAAGTGGATCTGTACCAAAATGAAGCAGCCTGTCAGAGTCCTTTGGATTATCAGTACCGTCAAGAGATCCTGAAGCTGGAGAGTTCTGGTGGCAGGAAGAACCGACGAATCTTTACCTACACTGACTCTGACAGATACACCAACTTGGAGGAGGTATTGTTCTTGCCAGGGTGCTGTAGCTTCCTTCTTCTCTGCCTCCCCTAGTTTTCTGATCTCATTGGTTCTGTGCGTTACATTGAAAGTGTGAAGCAGGGACAGGTAACCTGTCTAGAAACTGCTGTGAGCTGCCTATGGGCAGCCAGGCTAAAGTAGCCTGGGCACAGGTAGTATGGCAGCTGCTCTTTGCTTTCCCTGCTGGGACAGCCGGGAGTGTGCAAAATGGTAAGGTAGGTGTACAGAGTTTAGAACAGTCTAGGTAAAATTCAGCCAAAACTGTGAGTGTAGTTTGAAGAGTGCGGGTCAGCCATGGGGAAGGGCTTACAGCCTCAATCTGCCTATGCTGACGTTCCCTTTTGGACTTGCTTTGTGTTCTCTTCAGTCATTGTATATGTTCTGTCTTCTCAGTGAGATTTTAAACCCCTTGCATATAGAGCCCATATTTTCAGATTTTTTTTTTGTCTGTGACCTTATAGATCTCTGTAGAGCGGCCATATTAAGTGCATGCGTTTGAAAGTTTGGCATGCTTTTTTCAGGAAAGCTTTGGGCTGGTAGGATATAAAATTTTAGTTGTCTGTTTTAGAAAAGCAAATAAAAATACAGTCAGTGTTCAGTTACCCATGTGAGAATTTTCCACAGAATATTCCATTTGAGACTTTACTACTTACTTGGCTGATATCAATATTAACAGGCAAACAAATCCAACTTTTTGTAGGGTTATGCCTGGGGAACATAGACCGATTCTAGTATTTACATAAATAACCCATTTCTAGACGGCTAGGGCAAACCAAGACATAGTAGGAGTCCTCTTTGGGCTGTTCGTCTATTCTCCCCTCCAGTAGCCTGCGTAACTTCCATATGGCCATACCTGTTAGATTCCAGAAGGAAGATTTCTCTTCAGGTGCGTGGCCCTGTGTGGCCCTGACCAGATGGCTTTCACAGGACTGCTGTCTTTTCCCAGCACTGTCAGAAAATGACTACTGCAGCCAATGAGGTGCCTTCATTTTTGGTTGAACGCATGGCAAATGTTAGGCGGCGACGGCAGGACAGGCGAGGAACGTGAGTTGAAATTGGGTTGACACTTTGTGGTTCTCCCATGCAGTACCCATTGACTCAGCTTCCCTTTCTGCTGTGGACCACCACAGAGGTGAGTTCCCCTAGGCCAGTGATGGCGAACCTATGGCATGTATGCCGCAGTGGGCTGTTTCTTATCACTGAAAATTCTCAAAGTTCACCATCAGTGTCTAGGCTCCCCCAGGCTCTTCTGGGGGTTCCAGGGAAATGACTTTTTTGTGGTCCCCTTCTAGGGAGGGCGGCATCCTCAAGTCACGCATCGTCACTTGGGAACCTTCTGAAGAGTTCATCAAGAGCAGCCATGTCATTAACACCCCTCTTCAGACAATGTACATCATGGCAGACCTGGGGCCCTATGGAAAGTAAGTGAAGCTTCTCACTGCCAGCTCAGAGGCTCATCTTCTGTCACCTTCCTGTTGTAGTCATCAGGGGTCTATGGGAAGGGAGGGTCTTCTTCTTCTTCACTGTACTCAGAAGAAAGTGTTTTACAGTAGTTGCCCAATGGTTCCTCCTCTGGCCTCTTCCTGAAGTGGGCTGACTTTCTCTTTCCCTGGAGGTGGCACTAGGGATCCTGAAACTTGATGTTGATTTCCTGCTTTCTAGGCTTGGCTATAAGACCTATGAACATGTGCTCTGTATTCTGAAAGTGGACAGCAATGGTGTGATCACAGTAAAACCTGACTTCTCTGGCCTCAAAGGACCCTACAGGTGACGAGAGGAAAAAGGGGATGGAAGGGGTGGAGACTGGCATTCCTTCTCTGGCTGTCCTTGTCCCTAGTCAAGGAGAGTCCCAGGAAACTCCTCATCTGTTTTAACTTTTAAATTCCCAGGCCACAGTACATATTGTCTTTTGGGTCACAGTCCCTTAGGAAACGGTCAGGAAATATGCAGCCAGTTTGACAGGAGTCACTTCAACCACAGCAGAGTTAAGTGAAAACGATCCTCTGCACTGCCGAATGTAAGAACTGAACAGGGCCAGGTGAACTCAGCCAGGCTGGGCGGACTCTTCTCTATCTCGCTATCTAAGATAGCAGAACTCTAAGTTAGACATTGCCGGGCCCGACCTGCCCATTTTCCAGGCGAGAGAACTGGGTGCTAAGGATGTTATGCTTTAGGTTCTCACTGTGACCTTGAGGTAGAAATGGGCCCACTTATACTCTCTGAATCTATAATCTGATGCCCTTCCTGCTTTGCCACTTGCTTCCCCCTCCTGGCCACCCCTACGGCCACCTTCTTGATATACTTCAAGTGAGGGGTGTGGCCCCTGACAGCTCATCTTGGGCTGGACCTGGAGGACCCATGTTACCATCAGAGGCGGTCCTTTTGTGGCTTTGACCTTACAGAATCGAGACCGAGGGCGAGAAGCAGGAGCTGTGGAAGTATACGATTGACAACGCGTCCTCCCTCGCACAGCCAGAGGAGGAAGAACGGGAACGGCGCGTGTTCAAAGATGTAAGAGCCGGTTCCTTCCGTGTCCCGCGGGCGAGGCTGCGCATGCGTGGGAGCTGGGCCCACGCCTGAGGCTGATGTGTGCAGGTCCCCGGCAAACTCCTACTCCACTGTTGAGCAGGAAAGCATAGCGGACAGATCACACAGAAGTTTTTGGTCAACATAGTAATACCGGTGGCCATTTATTTGAGCATTTACTGTGCTCTGTGCTGGGTGCTGCACAAACGTTTCATTTAGACCTTGTGATAACTCTTCAAGGTGGGCACTTTTTCTGTATGTGCGGTATTGGGCATTGAACCCAGGGCTTTGTGTTGCTCAGGCTGGCCCCGAACTTGCAGGCCTCCTGTGAGGCAAACACTTTATCATTTTAAAAAGAGTCCAGATTCAACCCCAGAAGGGCGGACTCTAGAGCCCCTGTGTTTTACTTTATCATCATCATCATCATCCTCGTCGTCATCACTGGAAACTGGATCTAAGGCCTTTACACTAAGCATCGCCTGCCTCAGCCTCCCAGAGTGCTGAGATCATAGAAATGTGCCACCATGTCCATCTTGTGCTTCACTTTAAAATGTGGGTGGCCAGGACGGTTAGGCCTCTAGCTCTCCCTGGTCTTTCTCATTATTGCTTCTTCCTCCCACTCAGAGCTGAACATCTTTTTTTTTTTCCTAAGTTTACTTAGGTTTTTGTTGTTGTTATTGTTTTTTAAATTAATTTTACAGTTTAAATATATATAACAATCATGTTCATCATAGGGAATCTGTACCTAGACATAATATGTCTCGATTCTCCTTTTTCTCCCTGTTCCCCTCCCCTCCAACCCTTCTCCCCCTTCTTCTTATTTATTTATTTATTTATTTCGCAGTACTGGGGATCGAACTCAGGACCTTGTGCTTGCCAGGCAGGCGCTTATTCCACTGAGCTACGTCCCCAGCCCTCCCCCTTCTTATTTACAAAAGCTTTGTTTCCATCTATTCTTTTTTCCTTTTACATTCCTCCCCTTCCCCCCTCTCCTCCCTTGTTTTTCTTTCCATTTGAATATTTTCTTCCTATTTCCCAATATCTATCATCTGTTTTAGTCCTTATTTACTCTTTAAGTTTCTCACACAAGGGAAAAATACAATATTTAAACATATGTGTTGAATTTATTTCACTTAGAAGTATGGTCTCAAGGTGCCTCCATTTGCTTAAAAATGTCTCAAGTTTATCCTTTTTTATGGCACAATAGTACTCCACTGTATATAAAATCATTTTTCTTTATGCATTCATCCACTGATAGGTAAGATTCAGCTATTAAAAATTGTGCTGCTGTAAACATGAGTGTACATATATTCCTGTGGTGTCATGCTTTTAACTCTTTTAAGAAGATAGCTAGGAGGGGAACAGTTGGGTCAAGTGGAACCCCTAGTTTGAGTTTTTTGAGGAATCTGGGCTGCATCCTAAGGATTGGTTTCCTTTGTTTCCACAGCTTTGTGGCCGACACAAGGAGTATCTGAGCAGCCTCGTGGGCACGGACTTCGAGATGGTAGGTAGTTGGCTTCCTGCAGCGCGGGCAGCTGTGTTTAGCCAGAGCATCCTAACTTTGGATGAACAATAGTGCCCCCTCTTAAAGGTCCACAAGACAAACTGCAGTGTGAAAAAGCAGCTGGAGAGTAGCGCAGACAGCAGAGTCCTGGTTCTGTGTCATGAGACACAGTGTATCTACAGAGAACTGGTACCACTTAGAGAAGGGTCCAAAAGGGTGCACAGGAGCTTTCTCTGGGGATAGGGTGGGACTTGGAGCTTAGAGATGGGTCCTGGGTAGTGAGAAGACTGTCAGAAGCTTTCGGTTTTTATTCCCAAAATTTAGGTGGTTCTGAATTTCTATGAATGATAATACTATACATTCATATATGACTTTGTAGTTAACTTAAAAAATTAACATAAAGATGAAAAATACTTTCCTCACTCTTCACATGGAGAGTTTTCCAAAGCGCCCCATGAGAGAGAATGGGTGGTATTTTTGCTTGTCAAATAGTTTGACTTTTTTTTTTCAGTATTGGGGATTAAACTGAGAGCCTTTGTGCTAAGCCACAGCCCCAGCTCTGTTTTACTTATTTTTAAATTTTTTGACAGAGTCTTTCTAAGTTGCCCAAGCTGGGTTGAAACTTGTGATCCTCCTGCCTCAGCCTCCCAGAGTGCTGGGATCACAGGCATGCGCCACCGTGCCTGGTTAATATTTTGGATTTTAAAAACAAAAACCAAACCTGTTTAGGTCTATTATTTTGGAGTCCTGTTCCATGTCTTCCCTTATGCCAGGAGTTTCATTTCTAGATCTGCAAACAGGGATGAAACTACCCATGCATCTTCTTCTGTCTCTAAAGAATTAACTTACTTTTATATTATATAGACAACATATAATCACATTAAAAAGTTAGACAAGACAAATACACAACTAATTAAAAAAGGAACCCCTTAGATTCGTAGCCTCAGCTGTGTAAAGGGTTTAGGGCCCACTGCACTCTGAGGGGTGCTGGTGCTGCTTTCTTTGGTAATTTTCCAGACTGTACTGCCCCCCTGCCATTTAACCTGTGTACTTTCCCCCTATAAATTTTAGAAATGAAGGAAACAGTCCTGTGCTGAAGAGTTAGGGTGGAGAGAAAGTGCTGTAGTGTGGCCCAGGGTCCGGGTCCAGCATCCCGCGTCAGATCTTCCGCAGATCTGTGGGTGGGGCTGGAGGAGAATTGCTGATCCCCCGCAAGTCTGCTGATCTTTCCCCATTTCTGTCTACCTTAGACAGCCCCAGGTGCCCTCCGGCTCTTTGTAAATGGAGAGGTAGGTAAGTGTCCTGCCAGATGGATCTCTTCATCCATGGGTGAGTGTCTGACGAAGCTGTGAGTAACCTACCACACCCTGTGTTGCGTCACAGCGTGGCCTGTCGGCAGTATGGGCAACTTAGAATGAGTTTGTCTTAGAAATGGAGTGTCCTAAGCCCACAAGGGGCTTGTTTCCCGAGCATGTGGGCCCCTCAGGATTGGGCTGGGTACTAACGGTTAGGAGACTAAGCTAAAATAATATGTTTTCTCTTTTAGTTTCGGCCCAAGGCTATGAGTATGACAATCTCTATGTCCATTTCTTTGTGGAATTGCCAGCGGCTAGTAAGTAACATTCTTAGGTCTCTCCTTTTATCCCCATTCAGCTGTTCTAGAGGCTTCAACCAGGCTTCTATACCTGCTTCTCAACCGAAGCTGGTACTGTTCTTTTCAAGAACATAAATCACTTGCATGTCACCAAACACAGTGGTAACTTCTTTGCTTTCTCCTTACTTGGCCTCTCTGAGGCCCATGACACAACTTACTGTTCTTTACTTCTCTTGCTTCTGGTGCTACACTCCTCTCCTCCATCTCACCGGGGCCTGGTGAGGCTCCCGGGCTGATACCTTCCTTTCTGTTGACCCTAAACTGTGCATATCCAATGCTGAGCCTCAGCCCCTGTTACTCTTGCCGTACAGTCCTCTTAGGTAACCACACTCCTCCCACGGCTTACATTTCATCTACGTATCTCAGACTCCCAGATTCCTCTCTAGCCTTTGCCTTGCCCCTAACGCCAGTTACCTCTTCGCCATTTCTGTATAACTTGACCAAGAACATGACCTTCCTCCCTCAAACCTCCCCTCCCTGGTCTTCCCCATTCTAGCACAATGGCAGGGTCATGCACTTAGTTGCTGATGGCAAAACCCTAGGAGATACCACAGTTGCTTGCTGTCTCTGGCTCCCTGTAGCCAGTCAGGCCATCATCCCTTGCCTGGGCGAATGCATTAAGTTTCTGACTTAGCCTCTTCCTGCCTGTCTTGCTCTCCCATGGTAGCTTCTTTGCCACACACATAGCCACATTGTGTTATTCAAAATGCTATGCACTTTTGTCTTGTTTGAGCTGAAAACCCTGACAGCTTCCCCTCACCCTTAGCGGGAGCTCTAAAACCCACACCCTGAATGAGTGGTTCCTGCTTCTCTCTCCCCTACAGCATTACCAGTTACTCTTCCTGCTCTTGACAGTGCCAGTGTCTTTCCTACTTTTGGCCTTTACACGACCATGTGTGGACCTTTTCCTCCATATCTTTGCTTGACTTGTTCTTCTTCAGTTTAGGTCTCAGCTTGTGTCATTTCTTAGAGGCCCCACATTGAATGAACCTCCAAGTCAGAGTCCTATCACTTTGTTCTGTGTTCAGTATAGCACTTACTGTCACCTGATAGTCTCTTGTTGGTCTTGTGTGTCTCTCCTTCCATGTGCCCTCTAGGATGTGAGCTTTGTGGGAGATAGGGATCTTTCATATCTAGCCACCAAGATATCCCCAAGTCATCTTAGCAGGAAGCGTACACCCAGGAACTGATAAGTGCCATGGCTCATTGTATGAATGAGTGAATGAATGAATGTAGGAAGGAACGGCATCTTTTTCTCCTTGACTTGGCCACCTCCCAGGTGAACTTACTATATTTGGTGTTTGGCTTTCAGACTGGTCAAGCCCAGAATTCCATCAGCTCTCAGGAGTAACTCAGACCTGTGCCACGAAGTCCCTGGGAATGGTATGGAGGATCAGAGTGCCCTGGCAGAGAATGAGAATCTGTTCCTGGGGTGGCATTTGAAGCTTTTGCACTGTGGGAAGGAGCCCAGCGTGGGCCTGACCCTTCTGTGTGGGCTCTTAGGGCCTGCCTGGGCCAGTGGCCTCCTTTAGTCTTTTTGAGAATGGCGGCAGTTTGTATTTGGCTGTCTCTTTGACTCAGCTTCTTTCCTGTTTCCCACCAGCATGGTAATTTTTATTTTTCCTGTGTGAAAGTGACCCTGTCATTAGCCAGAAGGATAACAAATTCCGAGTGAGGCCTTGCCCACCTTCTGACATTGAGTGTAAGGTAACACTTTTCTTTTTCAGGACAAGGTAGCTTACTTCTCCTACCCATTCACATTTGAAGCATTCTTTCTCCATGAGGACGAATCAGCTGGTAAGTAGGGCAGCGGTTGATGCTGGGCCTCAATTCTGCTTGGCCCATGGCCTGAATTGGCCAAGGCTTCCTGGCTGCTTCTCTCCCTTGTTCCCAGATGCACTCCCAGAGTGGCCTGTGCTCTACTGTGAGGTCCGCTCCCTGGACTTCTGGCAGAGGTACCGTGTGGAAGGCTACGGGGCTGTGGTGCTGCCTGCCACTCCAGGTAACCTCGTTTCTGCCCTTCAAATGATGCACATATGTTTTGTCCTAGAACGAGACTAATGTTCCCAGATTTGAAAGCTGCTGGTGAGAAGTGGGAATAACTTGGGATTAGAAGCATGTAACTTAAGATGCCTTGTTCTTTTGAGGAATTTCTCCCCGTTGCATTAGAGACAAATAATGAAAATTAGCTGTGACATTGGAATCGACTTGCTGAGACAGGCAACCTGATGGTCTCCATTGTGTGCTCTTTGTTTCTCTGGTTGGATTTATGACCTTGTCAGAGAAGCTGCATGATTGATAGTTGGGTTCTTGGCATATATGGATGGATTGAATTTTCATTCACTTTTGAAATAGAAGCAGTGGCCTCTTACTGAATGCCCAGCATGGTGCTAGATGCTTCTCATCTAGTTCTCCAACCCCCTGTGAGGTATAGGTGGGGGTGATATTTCCATTACATGGGTTGAGGAGAAGAAGACTCAGGGAGGTTTAAAAAACTTGTCCTGGGTGTACAAGTGATCCCTGGAAGAGCTGAGATTTAAACCTCTTTCTGATTGATTTCCAAACAAATGTTCTTAACCACGAGGACTACCTTCCGTGGTGTGGTCATTGCTGAGGAGTCAGTGAGGGGCTGCGTGCCCTTTTAGCCCCAGTCCCATTCTCTCCCCTTGCGCAGGCACACACACCCTGACAGTGTCCACATGGAGGCCCGTGGAGTTCGGCCCTGTGGCTGAGCTGAGGAGGTTCTTCATTGGTGGCTCTCTAGAGCTGGAGGACCTAACCTATGTGCGGATACCAGGAACCTTCAAGGTGATTTGTCTCTAGGGCAGCTTCATATTGGAACCTTTGTTTCTGTTTTATTCTGTTTTAGAGGTGGGTTCTGGGTTGAGGCCTCTCCTTTAGTTGTTCAGTACCTCAGTGTTCCTGAGCCACTTTCTCTTATGGCTTCATTTTGAACTAGTTACAGATGTCCACACTGCTATCCTAGGAGGTCTCTGGAAAATAGTATACGTGGAGATTCTCCCTAGTGCCCATCAGAGAGGCGGGGCCCTTCCTCCTTTACCGAAGGCCTCAGTAATCAGATGCAGGGAGGATTTGCGGGAAGCATGTAGCCTGCGTGTTCTTAGATGAGGTTGGAATTTCCCTGAGTTATAGTTGGGAGCCCAGAGCTAGGGCTGGAGTGATGGGGTCTGGATGATGGAATGAGGATTTCCCTGGAAAACCCTGTCCCCCGAGAATGGAAATAAGAGTGGCAGCAAGGCCAGCAACCACGGGGCAAGATATCACCTGGGGTGCAGAGACGGAAAAGCTGACGCTGTGCCCTCTGATACCCCAGGGGGAACGCCTCAGCCGCTTCGGACTCCGCACGGAGACCACGGGCAGTGTCACTTTCCGCCTACACTGTGTGCGGCAGTCCAGGTGAGTTGTCCTGGCTCTTTGTCTTGGGCTTTTCAACCCTAAGGGTTAAAGGGCAGCCATGGCCATGATGGGCTTCCCTGCAGGGCCTTCATGGAATCGAGCTCCCTGCGGAAAAGGATGCAGAGTGTGCTGGACCGTTTGGAAGGATTCAGCCAGCAGAGTTCTGTTCACAATGTGCTAGGTAGGTTCCCCTGCCCAGCTGGCCACCCATGACCACGTTTCTCTCCGCACTGTAGCTGCTGATTACATAGCAGTGTCTCCTTCCCTTGCAGAGGCCTTCCACCGAGCCCGGCGTCGCATGCAGGAGGCCCGAGACAGCCTCCCCCAGGACCTAGTGAGCCCCTCAGGAAGCTCGGTCTCCTAGCTCTCTTCGGCCTTGGCCTGTGATACAAGAGGGCAAGACGAGGGATGTCAGGCCTGTGCCCTCCTGGCTCTTTGTCTTTCTTCTCAAAGACCACATTGGCCTGCCGAGGCCCAGAAGCACTGAAAGTTCCCAGGCTGGCCCTTCTGCTGGACTTTCGACAGTGTCTTATTCCTGCCATGTGGGAACAAAGCTAGAGATGCTATGGCCCTACGTGGCCCCTCTTCATACTTCTGCTACTGCAATGAGTGGTACAAGGCAGGACTTTTGGCTGAAACTGATTTCACAGGTGAACTTCTAATTAGTCTGCCCTTGACGCAGCCTCTCTTCTGGCTCATCTCAGTCTCAGTTGCAGAGAGCTGCCTATTTCACAGTCTATAAAAATGGAACTTGCAGCCGGGTGTGGTGGCATACTGTAATCCCAGCACTCGGGAGGCTGAGGCAGGAGGATTACTGTGAGTTCGAGGCCAGCCTGAGCTATAAAGTGAGTCCACCAGCATAGTAAAGTGAGTTTGAACTACATAGTAAAACCTTGTCTCAAAAAGTAAAAAAAAAAAAAAAAGCACTTGCCGCCTTCTGAGAAAGGAGGAGCATGGGAGATCTGAGACCCTGGCCTGGGAGTCATAGCCCCATCTTTCAGGGCAGCCTCCTTCTGCTGCTTAGTGCTGGCTGACTTTGACAGCGGACTTATTTCTGGGATGAAAGGAGGTGAAGGTAATTCTCAGTTCTTTTTGCTGACTGTACAGTATATTTTTCTGTGTTTTTTTGCACATAAATCTATTTATATATGGATGTGTTCTGTGGACCATTTCTCTGCTCAGGTTGCTGGCCTGGCTCAGGTACCTCTTCATGTTGGGCCCCTCACACTGCCCTTCCTCTTTTCTGTCTGTCTGTCCTCTGGGGGTTTCTCTGGCTCTCTCAATTCAGCCCCCAGAGGAGACACAGAATGCTAACTCGTGTCATAGCTGTGTGGCTCTGTGACATCTGGAGCAGAGCATGGGCCTGAGGCTGCCGCTCCCTCACCCAACATAGACACAGCGCCCCCCTGCCCTCAGCAGTGCTTTATTGGTAGAAATAGCTTGCTTCCAGCCTATAGGCTCAGGGTTGTGGGGTGGCGAGACTGGGACTGCGTGGCCTTCTGGTCGTGGTGGTGGTGGTGGGAAATAGAAGAAAGTGCTGGAAGCCCCTCGGTTGACTCTTCCTGGAACCTCAAAAGTCTCATGGCTTGGCTCGCTAGTCCTTGCATCTGGTGCTAATTCATGACCTAATCTTTAAGAGACTCCCAAGGTGGGTGGGACCACTGCTGCTAGGAGCCCCAGCTTTCCCTCCCAGCCAGTGAAGCCAGCAGTGAGTTGCAGTCAGCAAAAGTACCAGCAGGAAATAGTTGCTCCCGAAGTGAAGGCAGCCTCGTGATCTTCCCCTTTCCCTCATTTCCTGAGGTTGGGGCTGGGCACAGACTCCTGTAGAAGCAGCAGAAATGGATAAGCGAAGGACTTGCCATATATCCAGAAATGGAACTGTTGGGCACTGGTGACCAAGTTGTAAGAGTGGCAGGACACTAATTGTCCCCCACACTCCTAGCTTTGAGATTGACTATCAGCTCAGAATTTAGCACACTGGGAAGCCCCTAGGAAAGAGCCCCTTGTCTCCGGTGACAAGTTTTGTTGTCTCTACTTAGAAGCCTAGAGCCATCCGTCCTGAAGGATGTGAGGGCCTGACCCAGCCCAGACCTCTCTTACCTGCAGAAGCTTCATTTTCTTCTCCAGGCTGATAGGTTCAACTTGGGGATACGGCTGCAGCTCACAAAGCCCCCAGGGTAGATATTGGCCTTGAAGATATCCCTCGAAACGGTGGTGATACCAGTATTGTCACACACAATTCGAGACAAGGAAATCTGTTGCAGGGCCCTGCGCTGTCTCTTGGTGAAAACACCCCATTTCTGCCACCAGAACCTACCAGGAAGTCGAGAGATGTGGGAGAAGGTTGGGGAGGAATTGCCCTACAAACCCTTGCCTTGTGTCAGGTACTGTACATGCAGTATTTCATTCAATTCCTAGAAACTTACTCCAAGATAGGTATTATTCCCATTTTATAAATGAAGAAATAGTTTCATTGGTTAAATAAGTCGCTCAGCATTACACGCACAGTAATTTAAACGGCCAGAGTTGAATTTGATTTTGTTTTGTTTTTTCAGGGTTGAATTTGAAACCAAGCAAATACCACATTCAAATAGGGAATCAGGTCTTAGACCACAAAGTTACTGGAGGGAAACCAGATTTAATCCTTTTCTGTCTTATGGGATCTGCCAGCCCGGAACAGTGAGCATGACAGCCTCTCCTGGGTTTACGGTGACTGCAGCTCAGGCAGTGTCAGCCTCGCTTGGGTCAGTGTCTCCGTCTCTCAGACCCAGTTTTCCAGAGAAGACCCTGAAACCAATCTAAAAACTCTTCCCCAGGGATTCTTTTTTAAAAAAGATTTTAAAGAAAAACAAAAAGCAAAAAAAATTCCAAAACAATATGATAGGAGGGTAACAATGGTTAATACAATGAGTATTGCTATCTTGAAATTAATTACTCAGAGTACAAGATACCAGCATTTAATTGTCCAAACCAAAGGATTCTTGAAATGCTAGTGGTTTTCTGCTCTGCTTCTGCACTGATGTCTTTTACAGTGGGATCACTTACCTGTCTCCATCTCGGGCTCTTGTGAACTGGTTCTCAAAGAGACAAGCCAGCAGCGGCCCTACACGGGCCCCTGGTAAAAGAGGCTCTGCAATGGCCCCAATCCAGATGTCAATGTTGTCAGGTGTCCTGTACAGTTGCAGGAACTTCCTTGCCAAATCATTGTTTTTCAGCACTTGGCTAAGCTGTGCCAAGTTCCGGGGCTGGGAAAGCCCACAGAAGCGCCTCCATGCATTATACCCTGCAGAAGACAGAAGCAGCTTCAATCCTACCCATCTCTTGTTAGCTTCTGCTTCTCTCCCCAGGTCCTCCAAAGTGTGGCTGTGCCCCATTTCAAACAGCAATCTGCTGTTTGCTCTGTGGATAGTCAATGTTGGGCCAAACAAGAAGATCCTTGCTGGTACAAATACCTGTGTGCTATCCTCTAAAATGTGAGTGGACAATTTTATGTGCCTTGAACTGAGGAGTGTGTGTCCTAATGTCAGAAGCTGTTGTAACCAAAACTCACACCTTGGCATTTCATGATACTGTTATTGAGCTCATGTGCATTAGTTAGGCACAGTACCCAGAACAAAAAAACTCTGCATCAGGATTGTAGAATGAATGAGTGAGAAAGTAAATAAATGAGTGAACAAACCAGTAAATACTCAGAAAAGGACCACACTCAGTATGAGTCAGCTTATATGCGAAGTTAAAATAGGCAAATACACAGAAAGTAGATTAGCGGTCACTAGGCATGGCAGTGCATCCCTATAATCCTGGCACTTAGGGAGACTGAGGCAGGAGGAGTGTAAATTTAAGCCAAGCCTATGCAATTTAGTTACTTAGTGAGACCCTATCCTAATAAAGGAAAGAAGGAAGGAAGGAACCTACCAGGATCCAACATAAGGGCCAAAGCCATGTACTATACTATAGACAACCAAGGATTGAGATACCTTTACGTAACGTGAAGGAACACCATCCCTGTGTCACAAACCCTATGCCCCACTGAACAAAGAGAAACCATACAGTGTCTTAGTACAAGCTCTGTTGGGTAAACATTTCTCAGGACCCCTATAAAACCTTTGTGAGTACTTTTATAGTAATATAGCTGGTATATTTAAAAGTGATTTGTTCAAGGTCACTTCTCTTTTAACGAGTTAAAACCAGGTTGTCCAACCCCAAATTTGGGGATAGACCTGAGAAGGGATTAGAGGAGTCTGGGAGAGCTAGTGTTAGGATTCTAGGATGGCGTGGAGGGAGGGAAGAAGTGTTGCAAAGGGAAGTCATCCTGTTGCAATTTAGGGGGCTGGCTGGTGACCTCAGGTCTCCAGCAGGGGGTGTCCACAGCTCCTTAGCTGTCAGGGATCCCAGTTTAAGGAGACAAGAAACTCAGATTTCCGAGTGCCTGCTGTGCCTCTCAGCTGCTGTGCCAGTGGAGTAGGTAGTAGGAAGTCCCCTGACTCCTTTCTACGTGGCCAGAGGTCACCCAGGCAGACGGGGCTTCTGCCTACACAAGGAGGTAAGGAAAGGAGAAAAGGGAACAGCAGCGGCTGGTGCCTCTCCCCTAATGGTGTTGCCTGGCATTGAACAGCAGGTAGAAGGGAGTCAGTTTCAATTTCAATTGTTTTGCTACTTCATGTGTGGCCTCAGGCAAACTACTCTGAGCTTATTTCCTTATGTACAGAGTTGCCCTAATATCTGCATCCCAGGGTCATTGGGAGGACCGAATGGGGACTCCCAGTGAGGACTCCATGAAAGTGCCTGCTCCTTTTTCTTTCCTGGGACGGCAGCCTTCTTTACTCCCCTAGCTACTGGCCTCTACAGTGCTTTGGACCTCTCAGCAAAGAGCCAGCTTTTGTAGGCTTAGAGCTTTCACCTTCCTCCTTGGAGCTTGCCAGGGAGGCTGGGAATGGTATTCCTTGCCTTTCAGTCAACTCCTTTTCTCTCTTTGGAAAGTCCTGATCTGCTTTGTCTGGCTCCCGTGCCCAAGTCCTGGCCCTGTGGTGAACCTCAAGCTGGAGACCCTGTAGTGGTAGGGAAGAAGTGATGCAGTGGCAAACAAGGGTTCCCAGGGTGCTTTGGGCACCAGCTCTGGACCACCGCAGTCCGGTCAGAAGGGAGCCCCCCAGGTCTTCTCAGAAGCCCCTCAGCAGCCCAGCAGAGCCTGGGAGGAGAGGTGGGGAGCCGCTCACCTGGAATGCCATGGTCCCGGCTGCGTTGCATGTTGAGGGCCGCCAGGTCCAGCCCAATCCTTCTCACTTGCTGAAACAGACGGTCCCGGAGCTCGTCCACCAACATGGAGTCTTGACGGTTCAGCTTGGCAGGGGTGGCCATGAGGCCTCGCAGGATGGGGTCGATGCCACCTGGTGGCGGGGAGTGACAGCAGTGTGGATTGGACCAGCCTCAAGAAGCCCCTTGTGTTATCTCATGATACCAAGCTAGCTCAGAGCTGTACACGCCAACTGCTTGTAGCCTCTAAGGTGTGTCTGGACACAGACGCCAGAGTGGATATGAGGGAGCTGAAGCCGAGGAGCGTGGGTCATCTCACTTCTTAAAGAAGGTGTGCAAGGCCAGCACTGTGTAGGTGTACAAGCAGCCAGTCTGCCCCTCTCAGGAATCCCGTCTGCAGGACAGGGAGGCCCATGCTGGAAGATCGTGCTGACCTTGCCTCCCTTGCACTGAGGGGCCATCATCAGTGTGACCTCCTGGCAGTAAGCAGGGTGCTCCCTGGGGGGAGTGCTCCCCACCACATCCCCTTTGCCTCTGGAAAGCCCATCACCTTCTAACACGATTCGCCAGCTGGCAAAGAAGGCGGAGCTGAGTGGGACGCGGGAGTTGGGTGCTGAGGCCCGGTACTGGTTATCCAAGCGGAACATGAAGGGCTGCAGCATGGTATGGCCGAAGCGGAAGGCCAGGGTAAAGACGTTGGCCACTCTTGGGTCCACATTGGAGCAATACCCCCGGTAGGGTCCCAGGGTTCTTCTGGCCCGGGCCTTGCCCAGAACCAGGGGCAGAAAGTCTCGGTAGGTGATGATCTGGGAGAGGAGACATGGAAGACTTGGAGATAGAGGCCGTACCCTTGCTTCAAACTGACGCACATGCTTCAAAGGGCCGTTCAGACCTAGGAAGTCTCTATAGTTGTCACGTCAAACGTGGCAGTGTTAACTTCCCACTGGGGGGTGAGAAACAAGTCTAGAGAAACAGTGTCGTGGGCCAGAGTGAGTTAGATACAGCAGAATCAGCGCAGAGGCACCTCCCTGGTTACCCAGACCCGGCAGGCTTGAGCACATCCCCAAGCATGTGTCAAGGAAGGTGTGAGCCACTCCCCTGAGTTGGCTGCTGGGTGATGCTGGGACCCAGAGCTTCCTACCTGGACCATGGCCCCTAGGATCTTCCGGGCCTCATTGTACAGCTTGTCTCCGGTCCAGTGGGGATTCAGGCGTTTCAGCTCAGTGGCCAGCCGGTTGTGCTCTCGCATAAAGAGGGTGTGCAAGGCCGCCAGTTTGGGAGTTTCACTTGACCGGGTGTCACCTTGAAAATCCCGAGTTTCAAGTTGGCACGGCTCTTCCTAGACAGTCTTTCTATGAGGGCAGACTGAGGCCCAGGACTGACGAGGTGGGGTAGCCCTCGGGGCACCTCCATGTCCTTGGCTGTGCCACGAGACTTACTGACTGCCACCCTCCCCATGCTGCAGCCCCGATGGGGAGTGCAGTAGAATCTTGGGGGCCTGAGAGGCCGGAGGAAGTTATAAATCCAGAGAGGAAATATTTGTGTAATGCCTCTACAAGGTGACCTGGAGCAGCTGTGGTGGGGGCACCTGGCTGACTCTGGGAACCTGATTTGGGGAGGGTGGGTTAGCTGTCTGCGTATGCTCTGTGGAGGCCTGAGCTTTCCCATCTTTGGGTTTTCCAGCTTCTCGCCAAGCCCTTCTCACAGCTCGCGCTTTGGGATCGTCTCTTGCTGCACTTCCTGGGACTTACTGTTGTCTGCTCCTTACCGAGCAAGGCCGGAGCTGCTCGCCTTGAGGAAATCAGGGGCCAGAGCAGATAGAGCAGGGGCCCTGGAGCTACACTAACTTTTCCCCATGTGGACTCTTCCGTCTGAAACTCTTTGAGCTCCTTGCACACGTTCCTTATCTTCCCTGAGTCTCAGCTTGTCTGTAAAGTAAGGATGATAGTAATTCCTGTCTTTCAAGGCTGCACTGAGGTTTAAGGGTGGCCCATTCAAATATCTTAAACAATTGGAAATGATTACCATTAGCATTATATCCACACACACAGGGGTAAAAGACTCTGAGGAGAGTTTATATTATGCCTTCAGGAGAAGGTACCAGGTTTCACTGTCGGCTAGAGTTCGGGGTAGGTGGGGAAAGTGAGCCTAGAGAAGGAGAAAGTCTAGAAGTAAGCACAGCTGCTTTCAGATAATTAAAGGGGCTGTGACTGTAAGGAGAGACAGCCTCTGAGATTCTAGAAGTGTGTTGTAAGATACTGAATTCAAACAAGAGGGCTGCTTTTTAGCCTGGGGATGGTGTGCAGTCCCTCATCACATAGGCAAGCAGGGATCTCTGGCCACACACGAGACTGGCAAAGGGTTTCCTTGCAGTTTACTGGTTCTCTGATGACTGTGCCCAGATCAATGCCTATGGCGGGCCTAATACTGAGGTCCCAAATCACATCCCTCACCACATCCCGCCATGGCTTCCCCTTCCCAGGAAGACACTAGCATCTCCCAGGTCTGACCTGCCAGGAAGCAGGGGATGTTTGCAGAACGGTTGGTGAGGAGACAGGGGTCATCATGCAGGTTGTCGAAGGGCAGCAGGGCCCGGCCATTGTCCTGGAAGCGCTGGTTGACAGCCAGCAGCCCCAGGTAGTTGGTCCGGTTGCGGAGCCTCAGGGCAAGAGAGACCTCGCTGCCGTACACCATGCTGGCATCCACGAAGGAGGTGAGCGCGTTGATCTGGTTGCGGACCTTCGTCCTGTTTTGAGGGCATGCTGGTGCTGAGCGGAAGAAGGGGATGCAGTCGCTCTGGTTCCTGATGCGGGGGTCATTGGGTGGGATCTGAAGTGGAAGAGGAATCAGTGACTCTGCAGCCCCTCCGGAGCAGTAGGCTCACCCCTTTTGGTCATCCTCACTTCCCTCAAAAGCTTGCTGAGAAGCCCTCTTTGAGGAAGCCTCCCTTGGCTCACCTGGATTCGTGCTGCTTGCCCCTTGGCTCTGAGTACCCTTAGCATTTTGTAGCATAGAATCATAAAAGATTAGAAATGGATGAGGCTTTTGAAACAATCTAGAGCCTCATCTTACAGGTGGGGAAACCGCCTCTGAGAGCGGACACACTTGGACAAACATTCCCTAGGCTTGTTTCTTTCTGGGTGCTTTGGAGACTATGGAGGTCAGTGAATGCGCTGCAGGTGTCAGGAAGCTGCCAGTTCAGATGCTTGATATAAAAGTCAAATACTAACATATACTAGGAAGGTCTAGAAGCTCTGAAGAGGAGGGGCTCCTGTGCCAGTGCTTGAGGAAGGGGTGAGGTGGCAATAGAGAGGGGCCAGCCAGGGTCCCTCACATGCCATCGCTCCTGTGTGGACTGGCTCTTGTGGGTGAGTGGATGTGTGGCAGCGTGTGTCCCCCTTGCAACCCCAGCAGAGCCTCCACTACCTGGAGTCTGTCGTTTCTTGTCTAGTGTCCAGCACCATCCTTGTTTCCAGCAGGACAGCACTCTGCTCACAGCCAACCCCAGAAGATGGTGAGAGCTGCAGGGACCTTGGACCTCCTCAAGAAGGAGAGGATGTAAGAGAACCTAAGGGCCACCAAAAGTAGGGGCCCGGGAGCTCCCGCTGTGGGAATCAGAACCACAGGTCAAGGCCTGTCTCCATGGCTTCCCCTCCAGGAAGCTCCACCTGAGATTCTAGTAGATCCCTTCCCTTCCTTAGCATGTGCAGCAAGAGGGTCTGTGCACAGCCGCATTCTGGGTCTCTGGATTATACCCCTGCTCCACAGATGGCTCCTCAAGATAGCCTCAGTCTCTCCTGTGCTCACCTATCTCGCTCTGCCTAGGCTGGAAACCACCTTGGGGGCCTGGAACGTTGGCTGGCTGAGGGTACCTTGATAGGGAAGCAGGGGGGTAGCTGGGCACAGGTCTTCTCACAGTCCACACTTGCAGTGAAGGCCACTCGGGCTGGGGATTCTGGGGAAAAGTCCAGGTCATGGTCGATGAACTGGCCCCACTGCATGAACATGAGGGCCCGGCCACGGTCAGAAGTCAGCCTGTTGCTGGGGAAGCGCACAATCTGGTTGGAGACAGCCCGGACCTGGTGGGGAAATAAGGTCAGCAGGGGTCCTGGGCCTGGGGTTGGTGCGAGAGCCGACCCAAGACTTGGGGGGAAGCAGCTCCCCCTGCTGGAGGGGCCGGAGTCTCTCCTCTTCTGCCTTCCCCTGTATGCTTTGTCCCTGGAGATGCAGCCCTCTCCCGCTGTCATTCCTAGAAGGCTGGTCTCTGGCCTGGCTCCTGAGGGTTGCAGCAGCAAAGAGGAGATGGACTGGTGTTGCTGACTGAGGCCCCACCAGCTCTTCCAGAGAAGTAAATAGATCAAATGGATAGATTAATGTGTAGACCAACAGATAATAGGAGTGATTCCCAGATGCATCGACTGGTTGCAAGGTGATGCATAAGAAATAGAGAACTGGATAGACGGAAGAAGCAGGAGAAGAAAAGTAACAGGTAGGTACTGTTAGGTGGTTAGGTGGTAGGGACTGTTAGATGATCGGTTGTTATATTGGCATATAAATAGAAAGTTGGTAAGTGGGAAATCATCTAGATCAATAGCTATAGCCAGATTAAGATGTAAGCTGTTCATAGTTAGCGAGATACTTTGACAGTAATCGTCTTAGAAAACAAACAAAAAGCCCCAATACTGTAATGGCTAGCATTAAGAGATCGTGTCATATATGGCTCTTTAGACCAAGTACTGTGTTTATTATTCATACCAGCTCTATGAGCCATCTGTAGATCAGGAAACCGACTTAGCTGGTTGGTGGGAGAGCTTAGGGTGCATCTGCCTGGCTGGCTCCAGGCCGTGTTTTAATCCCCTGTATTTGGAGAAGATCAAGCGTCCTGCAGCCCCCTCATCCCAACTCACAAGAGGAAGGAGGAAGCCATTGCGCCTTTTGTCAGGGGTCCAACCAAAGGGGAGTGACCGCCCATCCTCGTACTCTGCTGGCAGCCAGCGAGCCAGGGCTTGGTTGGAGGCCCCCAGCCAGGGTCTCTTCCTGTGGCAGGAGTGGGTGGGCGTTAGCGGGCTGTGGGGCCTGGAGGGAGGGGGGGCCTGGGTCGGGGCGGCCCCAGCACCCACTTGTTGTTGCATCTCCCCGTGATGGTGCGGTACTTGTTGCTGCACCTCTCGGCTGGGCCCCGGAGAGCACAGCCGCTGGCCCGGGACAGCAGGCGCAGCTGGGACTCCGTCAATACATCTGCAGGGCCAGGTGGGCAGGTCTGAGCGCAGGCTCTTACCTCCTTTCTGGCCTGGCTCTTTTCAACCTTTATCATCTTGTTACCCTCTCTCCTCCCAACACCCCATGGCTGTACACCCTACCTCCCACTCGTGCCTTCCTTCCCCTCCCAGCCGGTGGAAAGCATAGTACCGGTGACATTGAAGTGTCTGGGTCCCTGGGGTTGCACCTTCTCTTCCAGTAGTCCTAAGGCCACATGCATGTAATCAGCAGCCTGAACAACACTTCTGGTCGCTGCAACTGGTTGCTTGAAGAAGGACAGGAGGTCCATGGGGCTGGCTGAGCCGCTGCGAAGGCGCTGCTCAATGCTGCCCAGAAGAGGAGGAGGGAGGGCTAAAGGAAGGGTGCAGACTGCCCTCAGAGCCCCAGCTCAGGGCATGGACAGTCAGGACGGAGTGGACGGACTGCAGAGAAGGGAGGTCCCAAGATGCCCAGGGGTTGGTGTGGGTGAAATGATGTTGGTTGGGGCCCGTCCCCTCACTGGCCCTCCCAGCCCAGGGCAGCCCCCAGGCCTGGCCCACCTCTTCTGGGTCCGGTTATAAGCAGTATCCACCAGAATCTTGGCCTCTGCTATGCAGTCTTGAAGGACCGAGGTTTCCACTGCTCTTGGGGAGACTGTTGAGGGGGGTGGGGACTCAGAGTCCAAAGGAGCCACCGACCCCCAGGTCCAAGTTTTCCTTCCATTTCCTTTCCCTCAGATCACCCCTCCTCCTTGGCTGTCCAAGGGGCTATTACCTGGGACAGTGCCCTCACAGGGTTGGGTGACGAGGAAGGTGGCTAGGACTCCTGCCAGGGCCAGGAGCAGCTGCATCTCTGCAGTGAGACCTCTAGCTCCACAGGTGGGTCCCCTAAAACCTTCCTCCCAGAAGGTCCCCAGTTGACCGCTCACCTCGTCCTGCTTCTCTCTGGAAGCAGCTGAGAATGGACTTTTATATCACCCCTGGCAGGGGAGGGCTGCTCTGGGCCCCAGAAACCCAGCCCCTGAGGCGGAGCTCTGGGACGGCCCCCTGGTCTTCAGGGCAGGTGAGAGATGGAAACGCCTTGCCTCCAAACCCTGGTCCTTTACCAGCCTGGGGACACTCACCTCCCTCACCCTCTTGCTCCATCCCCATCTGTCTTAGTTTGGGGCTTGCAAGGGGAACAATATAGGACATATATTTTGTAAGATTATTTATAATAGCCGCCCAAAGAAACATATACAAAAAGAGAGTGTAGAGAGTCTGTCCACACACTAAAGACCCAAGAATCCAGCTGAGGGCCTGGATCCCACAGTAATGTCCTGCATGAGTCCAGCTGAAGATGTAGAGCCCATAACAATGCCTCCCATGAGTCCAACTGGAGGCCTAGACCCCATGACAATGTCTCATGCAGGCCTGTTTCACAGATCTGCACTGGGAAGGCCCAAAGGTCAGTGGTGGAAGCTAGAAAGTCTGTGCCAGCAGGATGAAGGATCTGTGCCACCAGGCTGAGGGATCTGCACTGGAGCCAGGAAGCGACACTCAAAGAGCGAGAGCTCCCCCGAAAAGTACCACAGCCATCCTCAGCAACAGTTGAGGTCTCGAGCTCTTCCAATAATGAGGAAAGTCAGGTTCCCATCAGGAAAGCCAATGTGACAGCTTCTCCTGGAGACCGAGCAGTGCACCATCTTCCCCTCCAGAGCCAGGAAGCGATGCTCAAAGTGAGGACCAGAGCTCCCTCAAAGTGAACCGTAGCCATTCTTAGGGACAGTGAGGTTCTGAGCTCCTCCAATGGGAACAGCCAAGTTCATCAGGAAAGCCAGCATGATCAGGTCCTCCAGCAGAATAGCCCAAGAGAACCAGCAGCTCCCTAACAGCTTCTACGAACTCCCAACAGCCTCTCCTCTTCTCCAGTTCTGCCTCTTATGCTGCCAACAACAATCCTCAGATGGGCCTCCCCCACCCAGCACTGCACTGGTCCGGTTCAGCCGGGTGTTCCAAGTTGACCACCAGTTGTCAACCCACCACACCACCCTCAACCATTCAGTTCATGCACGTGTTTCTCCCAGGTCCCAAAGCAGCAACCAGGACACAGGTGCCACCTGATGAATCCTTGTGGGATGACTGGGGAGCAGCGTACCTTGGAATAGGACTGGGTTTGGCCCCATCCCTCACTAACTACATGGCTGGGCCTCTGTTTCCACATCTCTAAGGTGGGAGTTGGGTCAGATGATCGGAAAGGCTCTTGTTCCTCACCAGCCAGAAGTGGGGTCTGCCTCGCTTTTGTATCTTCCAGTGCCCAGTGTAAGACTTGAGACGGCGCTCAGTAAATGTTTGTTAGGTGAATAACTAATCTACAGTCAATGATTTGCCCATTCCCTTGACCTCCTCAGCTCCTTCTGAGGTGCCAAGGACAGGTGAAGGGATGGCTGAAGCAGATCCTGGCGGTGAAATGCCTCACTGGTAAAACACTCAGAAGAGCCTGCCAGCAGAAGTCCCACAGAGCCGTATGCTCCTCAGTGTGTCCTCAATCAACAGCAGCGGCAGCTCGATTCTGAGGGGGATGTTGGAGGTCCTCTGGGCTTGGCTGGACGTCACTTGCTGCAGTGGGCTCAACTGAGCTGGGTTTTGATCCAGATATGTCTCTACCAGCGTAACCCTGAGGGAGCCCCATTTCCACGGCTCCCATGTAGAATGCACCCTAGTCAATCGATGCCCAGGCCCACCTTTCTCACACCTGCCTTCTCCTGCCCTGTCCTCCCTGGCACTGCCCAGATGTCCCACCCTGGCCTGTCTGGAAGACAACACTCATCTCTGCGGCCTACCCGCTTCTGTGCCCACACTGCCCATCCCCACATGGCCCGTCCTGACCCCTCTTCTGGTGGATACATCCTTTCCTCCCTTGGTGCAGACCAGCTCTGCTCAAGAGCCCCCCAGGGCTGTTCCCATCATCCTGTCCCCTGCCTGGGCCCCTGCCTCCTCGGCCTGCCAGTGCCCTCCTCTGCCCCTCCTCCCTCAGCAACGCCACCAGCCCTGACAGTTGCTCTCCACAGTTGCCACTTTGCTTTGGCAACCTTTCACAAGCTCCTGTTGACGGCCTTATCTCTTGCCTTCAGCAGAGGCCCCTGCCCTGTGACAAGCGGGCTGGAGGAAAGTCACTCTGCAGGTGGTGGAAGTGTACCGAGTTGCTTGCTGACTCACTATGTGACTCTGGGTCAGTCCCACCTCCTCTGGGGCTCAGTTTCCAAAGCTGTAGGGTGGGATGGTTGTCCTCATGAGGAAAAAAGATTTTTTTAAATGGCAGCATGCCCCTCAACAGTGCTTGATCTGCCCTGGGCCTCTGGAGGCTGGCTGCTCCGGCTTGGAGCCAGCTGAGGTATATGTGGCCCAGGTCACCCTCTTTCCAGGGTCCCTGCTCTCAGAGTGAACCCTGCTGTCCACTACAGGGGCCTCTGCCTCTTCAGCAATAGTGAGTTGTGAAAGATTCTGCCACAGCTGGGGGTTGCCATGGGTTATAGGGACCACAGCCTGAGACAGAATCCCGGGCTCTAGGCCCAGCCATCCCTGCCACGTTGGTCCAGGTCTTAGGGACCTGGACCTCCTGGTTTCTCGGGGTGGTGGCGAGAGGCAAGTGGATGGGAAGGGATCATAGAACAGCTCTGCACAGCCAGACTGGAGGTGAGGTCCTGGGTCGCTGCCGGGGCTAGGCCCACTCCTCCCAGAGGGTCAGGCAGGGAGGCTAAGGGAAAGGCAAAGACTCTTGAGGCCTGGGGGACTGGATGCCACTCGTCCTACACTCTGCCACCCTCCCGAGTGTCCCTGCGCTAGGATATGACATCCCACCTCTTCACCTACAAGCCCCAGCCTTTTCTCGCAGCTCCCTCTGGGAAGCCATCTCTGACCTGCCCCACAGGTGAGGTTAGACACTGAGGCAAGCAGTCACACTCAGGAGCCTGGTCCTGATCCCAGCGTCGCTAGTCCCCAGCCTCGAGGCTACCTCCTCGCTGGTGGCAGAGGGCTGTGCTGTCTCCTGGGAGAATTGTTGGGAGAATGACTGTGAAATGCTGCACAGTGGCTGGCACACAGCAGGCACACAACAGCACTGTTGAGTGAGCCTTGTTCTCTCCTTTGAAGCTCCCTCTGGGCTGTCCCTGAGGGCCGGCCACTGCCATCAGCTTGAAGGAGCAGGCAGTGAGTGCAGAGCCTTCTTGGCTGGGAGCCTAGAAGGGAGGCTTCCAAAGAAGACCATGGGGCCTCTGGCTCTGTGGGCCCCGGACCTGAAAATCGAGGGACAGGACAGAAGTGGGGACCCTCCAGCATGGGCCCCTGCCGTGGCCCTCGCCAGGGAGCAAGCCCGATGGGTGGTGTCCTCTCATGCCTCATGCCTTTGACCTCTGTGCGGTGGGGGCAATGACACATGGGGACCAGAAGAAGCATGTGAGCAAGGCACGCATCTCTGCTTTCCTTTCCCCATGGACTTTTTCTCGGGCCCCCTGGGACCTCATTGGAGAGATTTTCCTTAGGGCTCAGTTTTGCTCATGGCAATCAAGAGATTTTTTTCTCCCTGTACTGGGGATGTAACCTAGGACCTCACATTTGCTTGGCAAGTCCTCTATCACAGAGCTGCTTTTTCCAGTCCCAGTCTATTTTTTTAACACATTGTCTTGCTATGTAGTCTAGGCTGGCTGCAAGCTTGAATCCTCCTGCCTCAGCCTCCTGAGGAGCCGGGATGCTACAGATTTATACTTCCTGGCCTGGCTCAGGTTACTTTTTGATGCTCTTCTCCTCTATATACCAAACCATTTCTAATGACACTCATTAAATGAAATGAGTATTGGGCTGGGGTTTTAGGTCAGTGGCACAAGTACCTGTCTGGCAAGCACAAGATCCTAAGTTCAATTCCTGATACCAAAAAGGGAAAGAAATAGTAATAATGATCAGAAATATGTGAAAGTTCTTTTTTATAGAACTTGGTATACAAAATCATACCAGTAAAAAAATAAAAATAAAATGTTACTGTCTAAAAGGAAAAGAACAATTGATTAATACTTTTTAAATTACATGAATGAGGCCAGCACTTGGGAGGCTGAGGCAGGAGGATTACCACAAGCTCAAGGCCAGCCTCAGCTACAAAGTGAATTCAAACCCAGCCTGACCTACAAAGTGAGACCCTGTCTTAAAAAAAAAAAGTGCATGAATACATTTTAAATAACCCATATATTTGGGGTTTAACTATTATCAACATATTAGCAGTTTCTGTTTTCCTGACTCATTCTTTAGTTTTAAAATGAACAATTAAAACATTAAAAAGAAGAGTAAGTTCAACCTTCAAGGTATGAATGGAATTCAGTAACACGTTTCATATGTGAATTAAAATTCACATCCCAAAGGACTTCACAGTTGGCACAGTTTGCACTTGTTTTAAATTTCAAACACAAAACTGCAGTGGTCATACAGGACTGAAGAAATACAGAACTGAGCAAATGGGGTTCTGTCTCTTTGTCTTTACAATCACCACGGTACCATAGTTCATATCGTCAGCTGCTTAAAGGCAAGAACACTGTCTAAAGACAAGGCATTACGCCAAAGCCTGCTCGGCTCATTCTGAACTATCAGCGCTTCTGTGAGGTGAAGGCCCCTACTTAGGGAACCACCGATTTACTGGGATTTTTCTTCATTAACCTCCACATAGGGCACAGTGTTTAGTACAGAATAAGAAACTAAAATGCACTAACTTGAAGCTTACATGGGTTACTACAGCTCAAGGATAACTGCAGTGACTGTTTAGAATACAGAACAACACGAGACGTCTTCAGGGAGGAGAGGTTATCACTGATACTGTTTAGAATTGCTGCTGTGTGGTCATAGTAAATGGTCTGAATTCCTTGTAAACTCTTCTCCCCTTATTTCCTGCAAGTTGACAGCTTGCCCTGCTCTGTCCTTGGTACTGGCGTTTCACCGCTTCTTACTTGTTAAATGACAAGCCAGGAGGCTTTCAAGTCCTTCCAACACTTCCCTGTCTCCCTACACTGTGGGCCCCTGGGGAGAGGGAGGTGGGGAGCCCTGGGCTTGGGGTCCCTAGAGCTGGGAAGGGGCTGTGCTGGGAGCAGCTGGCCATGCAGGGTCCTAGTGGGCAGAGTTGCTCTGTGGGGTCTGTTTTGGTTTGGGCCTAGGTGCCCCGCCAAAGCCTCAGGTAGTCATAGAGGGGATTTTCAGAGGTGGCTGGATCTAGAGTGTGTGGTGCCAGGGTCAAGGGCTGTGCCAACTAAATCAGCCCACTGATGGGTTTGACATAGTTCTGGCTAGGATTCAGGGTGTGAGTGCTCCCCTTGCCCTAATGCGAGCAGCCTGCATAAAATAGAAGGGACAGAAAGGGGGCGAATGTGCTCTCACCCGCCTGCTTGTTGTAGATTATCTTTCCTCTGTGATGTCCCTCTGTCATGCCACCCTGTTTTGGAGCCAAGTAATTACGGGCTGAAACCTGTACACACTGTGAGCTAAATAAACCTTCCCTCCTTTAACTTTGAGTATTGAGTATTATGTCTCAGCAATGAGAAAAGAAACCAAGACAGGGTCTGTGCACAGTGTCCCTTTAGCAGCAGCCCAGGAAAGCCTAGATTCTTCCGCAGCTTCCTGGGGCCTCTCCAGTCTCCGCCCTCACTCCTCCTCCCCACCCGCCACACTCCAGCCTTGATCTCTCTGGGTTTGTCTGTTTGTTTTCAGTTTTGGGTGCCGGGAATGGTACACAGGACTGGGGGCATGCCAGACAGGTGTCCGAGCACTGGGCTGCATCCCCAGCCCTCCCTGGAGTTTTCTGATGGGCCATCTTCCCCTTCACCTCTGGGTCCTTGCAAATGTCCCTCGCCCGACTAACTTATCTTCTCACTGGAGCTGAGCCACCACCACCTCCAGGAGCCTTTCCTATTCACCCCAAAATGCCATCTCAGTCAGACGGCCCCCTTGTCTGCAAGGCACCCTATGCTGACATTTCCCACAGCACATGCTGGACTGCACTGAAGCAGCCCTGTTATTGTGTCTGTCCCCGGGACACCACGCCTGGTTTTGTGTAGCCAGCACCTAGCCCAGGGCTGAGCTCAAGCCAGTGCTCAGAAATGTGTGACATCCTGATTAATACCAGGAACTCACCCATACTTTTCCAGCTGGAAAGGGAGATAGAGTTCCCCTGCCAGCCACAATTCCACAGGCTGGGTCTTCCTGCCCTTGGTCTTGCTGTTCCTTTCCTCGAACTCATCCTCATTATAACTAATCGTGTGTGTTTGTGGTTGGTTTTGACCAAGCTCCGGCTCCTTGCCAGTCAGAGCACCACCCATAAAATGTTTGTGCACTTGTTTTGTTGGTCACACTGGCCTTGATGCCTAAGACAGTGCCTAGAAGGGGCTGAACATGAGTGGATTTGTGCCTGTCAGGATGGTGTCTTGGGCTAGGGCATTGTTCTCCCTGGGCCAGGCTAGTTCTAGACCAGCAGATGCCCTGGAGGCTTCCTTCTCAGGCACTGTCCAGCAACATACCCCAAATCTTCCCCCTGCCTCCCCTTGCCAGCTTGAAACCTCAAGCTTCTGCAACCACTTTCACAAGAAACGTCCACAGCCCTGGTGGAGCAGCCAGCCACAGGCCTGATTGGATCTCTTTATCTGCTCTGCTCCAACTGCCTGTATCAAGACAGCTACAGCAGAGCAGGGCTCAGGGCCTGGCAGGCCTACCTCTGCTCCCAGGGTTTCCTAGGAAACCGACCCAGGGCCATTTTCTCAAGATGAGGACATGAAGGTGTTTGAGAAGAGGGTTAGCTCTGCCATGTACCTAGGCCACATGGGTGCATGTGTCTGTATCCGTGTGTATGTGTGTGCTCCAGAGCCCAGCAATCTCCTCAGAGGGGCTGCTCTGAGTCCTCTGCTGTAGCAAGGCTGGAGAAAGTTCAGCCTGGGCCTTTGGTGAACTGTCCTGGGAGTCTAGCACCACCCAAGCAAGAATCTGACCTTTCTGATATGCTAACCAAGTCACCAAAGATTGGGAAGGTGCAGGATCCAGGAGGGCTTTCAGAGGAGAATTTCAGAGATGTGCAGGTCCAGGGTGGGGAGGTGGTCAGCTGAGGGCAAGCACCTTCCCTCTTCTACCTCCCTTCTGCCTTGGCCTTATGTGAGAGCATTTCAGGGTGGGTCAGAGAAAGGCACAGGCTGGTTTATGAGGCAGAGTTAGAAAGTAAGAGGAAATGGGAAGCGATTTAAACTGAAGGAGCCGAGAAGTGTGTGTTCATGTCAGATGCCCATTTTTGGATCAGGTCTTTGAATTTGGGGGAGGTTGATTTTTAAAATTCTTTATATGTTCTAGATAGAAGTCCTTTATCCCAGAGACAGTTGGCTAAATTTTTTTTCCCAGTTGGTGGGTTTTCTTTTTACTCTGCTAGTGATTTCTTTAGATGTGCAAAAACTTCAATAAGATGGGATGCCAGTTGCTGATTCTTTGAAGTGTTTCCCGTGCAGTTTGGTTTTTGTTCATGAGCTCTCTGCCTACCCCTACGTCTTCAAGATTTTTACTGGCTTTCTCTTCCAGTAGATTTAGTGATGCTGGTTTAATATTTAGATCTGTGATCCATTTTGACTTGAGTTTTGTGCATGGTGATAGACATGGGTCTAGTTTCAGTCTTCTGCATGTGGCGAGCCAGTTTTTCCAGAAATACAAATGGCAAATAAATACATGAAAAATGTTCCACATCATTAGTCATTTAAGAAATGCAACATCATTAGTCATTCAACAACACTGAGATTCCATCTCATCCCAGAAAGAATGACTATCATTAAGAAATTAACCAGTAACAAATGCTGGAGGGGTTGTGGGGAAAAAGGAACACTTTTCCACTGTTGGTTGGAATGTAGACTGGTGAAAACACTGTGGAAACCAGTTTGGAGATTCCTCGGTAAACTAGGATTAGTGGTCCCGTTTAGCTTAGCTATTTCCCTTCTGGGAATTTTTCCTGAAGAACTGAAAACATCACTTCACAGCAATATATGTGCACCATGTTGATAGCAGCACAATTTGTCATAGCTAAATTGTGGAAGCAACCCGAATGCCCATCAACTGAGGAATGTATAAAAAAGTTGTAGTATTTTTATATAATGGAATATTACTTAGCTATAATAAAGGAAACTCTGGGCTTTTGTGCAAAAATGATCACAACTAAAGACCATACTCATAAGTGAAATAAATCAGACCCACATGTGTAAACACCATATTGTCTTACTAGTGTAAGAACCCTAAAGAGTGAATAAAATCTAAAAGGTACAATAGATATAATGAAAGAGAAAGAAATTGCTCAAAGGAAGGAACAACTGGGATACAGGAAAAGAAAAAAGAAAGAAATAAGGAAAAACTATGTATATAGGTACACACAGGGTAGCTAAGATAGTTGTACTACTGATTTCTATTACTGTATTGAAAGGAACAGCTAATGTTGAATTGTTTCATCAATGTTACCTGCCTATATTTGTGTACCTGAGTAACCAATTTGAACATATCAATAACGGCCACCATTGTTAATTTCCTATCACCTTGTCTGAAAATATGTATTGCTTGTATTGTTTTTGTGTTATTTAGTAAATGTCTGTGTGTCTGTTAATGTGTTCTTTTATTTTTAAAATTGAAAAAAATAAACTGAAGGATCTGCAGGGGGCACTGCTCTCATGGAGAGGATCGAATTGAGAAGGGGGGGAAAGGGGAATAAAAAGAATTAAAATCCATTATATACTTGTACCTACTGCCCACAATCAGTATCTGTTACAATCATATACTAATAGAAAATAAAAGGAAAAGACCAGTTTTTAAGGCTTGGAGTGGAATAGGATCTAGTTGATCATTATCTCAGTTCTGGTTTTGTAAGATGCCTTCAGGAAAAATCCTTATCACTTAAACCAGTCTTCATGAGAAGATTGTTTCTGCTTGGGACAAGATCAGTTTTGTGGAGGGTCTTCTGAAATCCAAGACGACTGTATTTTTTTTTTTTTTTGGTGGGGTTGGGGGACAAGAAATCAAACTCAGGACCTTGCACTTTCCAGGCAGGTGCTGTGCCACTGAGCTATCTCCCCGGCCCCCAAGATGACTATAGGTTTAGGGAAATACTGGAGACTTCTGGGGATTCACTGGTAATCAAATGTCCCTATAAATCTCTTATCCTGGTGTCCTCAGTCTTCGAGGGAGGTGAAATAGGTTATGTAAACTGAGGGGTAATCAGCCCTGTGCCATCAGCTTTTAGACAGATGCCTCCCAAATATATGCCTATATGCAGAGCTCAGCAGGGGTCTGACCTGAACTTTTAAGTAATAAAGGAGAGAGACACACAATGAAGGCCCAGGTTTGTTCTGCTTTCTGCTACCCATTGGGCATCTGTAAGCCCAGGTGAGAGCCACTGTTCTTTTGTTTGTGTTTTTAGCGAAAGCAGCTTTCAAGTCTCTGACTATCCCAGGAGAAAACATAAATCATGTCCTTAAAGAGTAATAGATTAAGGACCTAAGAATCTGTTCATCCTCTGTCTCTATCTTAAGTCTGCCATTGGCTCTGGGTTCTTTTGTGTCCATCTTACTTAGAAATAGCTCTGAATGGAACGTAAGAGCTCATTTGTATTAAGAAAAAACTCTGTCATAGGAAATAAGGCCACAGGAGAGGACAGAGTGAGAGACAGACAGACAGACAGACAGATAGATAGGTAGATAATAGATAAAGAGAGAGAGAGATCAAGTCAGTGGATCTTTTGATTCATGTTTGCAAGAAGTGTTGAGTCTGAAAACACAGATGGGTAGGGGAGAGTGGGCAATACACTCCAATGCACATGGCCCTGAATTTATACTCAGCGTCTATGACTTAGTTTCACCCTCAGGCATGTGGCACGGCCCTCTGGAGTTCAGCCTCCACCCTCTCTGTGCCTCCTTCACTTCACATAGGACTGAATATCTGCCCTACTTCCAAAATTATGATAGGAAGATAAATGTCAAGGGTAATAAGAATCTTACACAGGTTCTATATTTTATAAAACATTTTCTCACATATCTAAAAAACTTGGATCTTATAGGCAATCTGTGATAATATTGTGATTGGCATTGTTTTTCATACACCTGTCTGGAGAGGAGAAAAAGCCATGCAACCGAGAGAGTTTAAGTAGCTCATCCGAGACCACCAAATGGATAATTGAAAGGTCACGGCTCCCAATTAAGAATCGGGACTACAAATCTTGTGCTGTCTTTAATACTCTGGACTCAGGCTGAAAGGTGATGCCAAGGAGAGAGGCAATATACAGCAAGTAGAAATGCGCTACAGGCAATGAGGTCATCATCAAGGCAAATTGTCCATCAATGGGTAATGAACAAAGGAGCTGGACTAGAGTTCTCCAAGGACAAGCAAACATTTCTCCCTGTTGCATAAGTGTTAGAATGCTTTACACAAGCCTTTATCACAAAAAGGACACTTTCCTTTCTCCTAAAAATACTGAGAAAATTTCTTAGTCTCAAACACACCCACTATGCAGCTGGCTCCCCCAATACACTCACCAGCTAAGAGTACATGTAGTAGCTCTTTATGCAATTTGCAAATGGAAAACAAGCTAAAGAAAAGGCACCTACTGGCAGTCACTCTCTCTTACAAACCAGACGGCACATTGCTAATCGCTTCACTGCTGCCTGCATCTCCTGGTTCCTGAGGGTGTAGATCAGGGGGTTGAGCATGGGGGTCATCACTGTGTGGCTGATGGACACTGCCTTATCCATGGGGAATGGGGTGAAGGGCCGGGCATAGAGGTAGATGCTTGGGACAAAGATCATGGACACCACGATGAGGTGGGTGGTGCAGGTGGAAGCTGCCTTCCTCCTTGCTTCCCCTGGGTGGGACCTCAGTATCACCAGGATGACCAAGTAGGAGATCAGAAGGAGACAGTACCAGATAACATCCGATATTCCACTGTTGAAGATCATGAGGAGCTCTAAGAGGGAAGTGTCCGTGCAGGCCAGCCTCAGTACTTGGGGGATATCACAGTAGAAGTTATCCAGGATGTTGGGCCCACAGAAGGGCAGTGGGAA
Source organism: Dinomys branickii (assembly GCA_004027595.1). Lineage (NCBI taxonomy): Eukaryota > Metazoa > Chordata > Mammalia > Rodentia > Dinomyidae > Dinomys > Dinomys branickii. The sequence continues at coordinate 43,752 of PVLD010015043.1, forward strand.
TATCAGAGCCAGCTGGATGGTGGAATGTACAAAGCCCACTCCCCAGGCTGTCACCACGAGTCCCACACAGAGCTGAGTGTTCATGATAGTGACATAGTGGAGAGGCCAGGAGATGGCCACGAGTCGGTCATAGGCCATCACTGAGAGGAAGAAGACCATGGCACCTCCCAGGAAGTGGAAGAAGAAGAGCTGAGCCATGCAGCCCTTGAAGGAGATGGTCTTCTCCCCAGACAGAAGGTCCACCAGCATTCTGGGGGCAGTGACTGAGGAGAAACAGAGGTCTATGATGGCCAAGTTCTGGAGCAGAAAGTACATGGGTGTGTGGAGCCTGGCGTCTGAGGTCACAGTGACTATGACAAGGAGGTTTCCCCCAACAGTGGTGAGATAGACAGATAAGAAGAGCAGAAACAGGAAAAGCTGGAGCTCCTGAGTCTGCGAGAGTCCCAGGAAGACAAACTCTGACACCCGTGTGAGGTTCCCTGGTTCCATGGGGTCTTCTCCATAGACTTAGAGAAAACAAATTGCAGACAAAGACGCATGCAGTGATTACTTGCTCTTTCATGCTCAGGGGCCCAGACAAAGCCCTTCAGGTCTCTTTGCTAAGCATCCATCCATGTGGACTGTGATACCAGGTGCTGCCTTGTCTTTGAAGAGTTTTCAAGTAGGTGCTGGAATACACATTCATGAGCGATCTCAGCACAGTCCAGAACTATACACAGCCTGCCCTTCGAAGGTTGATATTGTGATGAGAAGACATGTAGAGTCCCACAGATCTGCAGTTAATTTTAGCTCTTCCATTCCCTTGAGATTTGCTCATGTTTAACCTATTTATTTTATGGGTATCTCAGTTTCCACATCTGTAAGGTGGGAATAAAAAGGATTTCTGTACAGAATTTCCCATGGGTTTAGGTGAGGCAACACATACAAACTTCCTAGAATGATCCCTGGAATAACAAACAGTGCTCACTCTCATCTGTGACAACTCGAGGTCTAAAGATGTCTTTCTTCTTTCCGGTTTCAAGTTGTAGAACATTTAGCACACTAAAGTGTTATCAGAACTTCTGGGTCTACTAGAGGCAATATGCAGAAAGTAGAAATACTCTGGGGGAACCTCTGGCATCATAAAAGTAAACTGCCCTTCAAATTGTCCATTTTTCCCCCTCAATTCAATTGCAAGATTGTAGAGATAGGTCCGGATTTCACAATTTATGCCCAGCATAGTTAGTACTTATGGGGACCTAGGGTGACCAAGTAGTTATAGAATTGCAAAGCCTTCAGAGGAACCTCTGGACACAGCTGACTACTAACTATGGAGTTTCTGCCCACTCCCCAGTGCAGGTGCCCCTTCTTTGCCAGGGGCTCCCTGGGACATACGTGCGGGCAGGAGGAAGGTGGAGGAGAGAGATTCACTAAGTTAAGAAATAGATCGAGGGTGTTGTTTGAAGGGGTCTCTTTCAGTTGTTACCTAGTCTAAGGGTAGAAGAAAAAGAAAGAAATTGGATGAAAAGAAAGAGAATTGGTGAAGTAAAGGAAATTTACAAGGATGAGAAATAGACTAATAGAATAGCAAAGGAGGGAATGAAAATATCCATGTTGGGGGTCGGTTCTAAGTAAAGAAACAGACGACGGAGAGAGAGGGGCGGGGTGAGTGCAGCGGGCTCCCCTGCTCTGTCTCGGTCTTTGCATCCTGTCTCATCTGACTAGTTACAGTCTGTTCCTTATTGCAGATCGTTCTCTTCCCATCTTTCCTTCCCTGTGCTCTCTGAGAACCCTCCTTTCTTGCTATCATCTTAAGCGACTGTCTAGTGCCCACAGCTTAAAACTCAAACTCTTAGAAGCTGCCTGTGTTAGAATCAGGATTGGAAAACATACTTCTGTGTGTGCACAGAATTCCCTCCTAGCATTTCATACAAGGCTGTAAAATGTCACCTCCACATGCCTTTTCAATCAATATTATTTCCATATCTTCAATAATAACTCCTGTGCTTATGTGCCTCTTGCTACCGTGACATTCTAGACACATTTAGCTGTCACCTTCTGTCCGGTTCCATTTTCCACTTCTCCCACACAGATTTCCTCATTTCTCTGGGTCCCAGGAACCAAGGTATAAATACCTTCATTATAGCACTTATGATTTAACTCAACTAGATTATGAATTTATTTATTTTTTAGCTTTCTGAGACAGGGTCTTGCTATGCTTTCAGGCTGGACTTGAGCTCACTTTGTAGCCCAGGCAGATCTCAAACTCACAACTGTTCTCCTGCCTAAAGCCTCCTGAGTGCTGGGATTACAGGTGTGCACCACCATGCCTGGTCTGATTATTAACTTAATAACATGGCAGGCCCAGCAAAAGTGACAGCAACTCTGGTTTAATAGGCACTTTAAAAATGCTTGCCAACTTAATGTATCCTCAGGTAATTATGTGATTTTGTGAACAGTTTTGTAGTGATTCTCTCCATCCTTTTCTCCTTCACTCTAAGCGCCTGCCCTTTAAATCACAGAGCTAGCTCTATGCATGGCTGTTTTCAAGTGTAACCTGGCGCATTTGTTTTCAGTGTCTCGTCCCCTGCAGGAAGTACTTCCCGGGTCCTCCTCACACTCTGGACTTACTCCCATCAAGTCCGTCTCATGTTTATTACTCCCGTCCTCCAGCAGACGTTGCTGCATCCTCCTCACAGCGGACTTATGCGAGGTGAGCAAACTCTGTGCTCTCAGCTTCCTTCAGAAGTGGGTGGAGAATGGAGTTTCAGGTCCTCTATCTTCTTGGAGACCTCATCTGCGGCTCTAGCTTTCCAGCTGTCCAGCCCCTGTCCCTACCCCATCTGTGCTACCAGGTGCGGGACCCTGGAGAAAGGAGGTGTATCCCTGGGGAAAACTATTGGACAGGGCTCAGGAAGAGCTGGGTTGATTACCACTGGGGCCAGGGAACAATGGGAGTTGTTAAAGAAGTTTCTCTATGTCTCAAAACACATATTCTTTGAGAGGTCTTCCTTGGGGGCACAAAGTACCAAGAACATTGAAAATGGTAGAGATTTGTGCAGTGTAAGATTTGCAGTCAAGATCTAAGAGGATAAGAGAGTCTTCAAAAGAAACAGACTCTCTGAGAGTTTTAACAGGGAAGGTTTCTTAGAGCATTTGTTTTGCGTTGAATTTGGATGTCCCCCCACCCCAAAACCTCATGCGGGTGTAGGTGAGATTTGTTCAGACGTTGCTGGGTCTAGATTGTGTGATGCTGGGATTGATTCATGGTACAGAAATAGGTTCAAAGGCACTAGGTTAAGGATGTGGGTGCTACCCACCCTGAGTATCCTGGATAACATAAAAAAGGCCAGAAGACATTGTTAAGGTCCCTTGCTTCTTTTGTGACTCTCTGCCTGCTATGAACTGTGTCTCCTCTGCAATGCCTGCTGCCATGCCAATCTGCCTTGGAGCCAACTGGTTATGGACTGAAACCCCTACAAAATCTAAGGTAAGCAAACTTTGTTTCCTTTAACTTTGGGTGTCAGGAGAAAAGTAACTAAGACATCAGCAATTCTTACGATAAGTCACAAGGCAGCCAGCCTCGCCCCTCTCGTGGGAAAACTTTAACTCTCAATATTTCTCTCCTTCCCTTACCTGTTCCACTGCAGTTCCCTTAGGCCACAAGAGCTATCCCACCCTCATTCGCTCTGGCAGTTCACCTGCTCGGGTCCTTCTGACATGGGCAATTCCTGCTGTTGGGCTATTCTGGCCTGGACACCCTCCCTGACCCTCAGGGCTCGGCCTGTTCTGGCCCAGGGACATCTCCTCACCCCACCCCACCCCCGCCAAAAAGGAGCTTAAAGGCCCATGCTTTCCTCAGCTCAGGGCTACCTTGGTCCGTTAGGTAGCCTGCTACTCTGTCCCTCCCCCAATAAAGAATTCTCTTGTGTCAGAAGCTCTGGTCTGGTTCCGTGTGGGGCCTCGGTTTCTATCATTTGGTGCCGAAACCCCCCCCGACCAGGCACCTCTCCCCAGGTCCAAAGCTGACCACCTCTGAAGCGGACCACGAGCCTCGGATCTGCCACACTGCTGACCTCTGCATACACACATCACTCACTGCTAACCATAAGTCCTCTTTCTCCTGCCCCCCATGCCCATTTCCCCTATTCTCCCATCCACCTCGCCTCCCTCTTTGTTCATTTCTGTGACCGACTAATTTGAGGATCTCTCCAGCCCCTTTGACAAGGTCCTTCACGGATCACTCCGGCCCCTTCGACGCCAACTGGCCGCCTTTCTGTCCCCCTATGGGACCTCTTACAATGGGGTCCTTCATGAAACCTTCTATTTGATCCTGACTTGGTCGGTTTCTTTTCCTTTCTCTCCCTGACTTAAACCTTCCTCTTTTCTTCTCTCCCTGAAGAGCCCTCTGTCACACCTCTCGGACGGCTCGTTCTCCCGGCTTCACACCTCGGCCTCTGTGGCCCCCTTCCCGAAATCGTGTCCACACGTCGAGCTGCTCCTTCCTGTCTCATGACCCCCTCCCCGACCGGAGACGTCCGCTAGGGGGCCTGGGTCTCTCGTCCCATTGGGACCTCTCTTGGTCGACAGTGGTCTTCGGTCTCCTCACTCTCTGCTCTCTCCTCTCTCTCACAGCTACACCTCCTCCCTCCTCTACTCTCCCAATGCCTCAGTCAGGTCTGTTCTCCACGGCCCCCTCGGCCTCTCTGATCTCACACATTCCTCTGCCAGACTGCCTGGCCACAGTACAAACTAGATAATGGGTCTATTTGGCCACCAGAGGGTATTCTTATGGGACTTATACAATTACTGTCGCCACAGTGATAAATGGTCCGAGGTACTTTATCTGATACCCCTGTGTCCAAACTTTCTTTACCCTCTGTAACAAGCCTCAATTCTATCTTTCCTGTACCCCCTCAGGAAAGTCTCCTGGCCAATTCTCCTGGCCGATTCTCTTGGCCAAATCCCTCACCTCATGACACTAGCACCCGGACAACCCTCCTCAAACTTCTTCCTTCCCTGAGCCACTTGATGACCCACCCCTTAGGTGACCACTGGCCCCTTCCCAGGCCAATCCTGATGACCCCTCGCCATACGGCCCCTCTGTGGGCCCAACCCCAAGCCAGCCAACTCAGCCAGCAGCCCAACCTCCTTCCCTCTACCCTCCTTTGCCCATTTCTGAACCGTCTCCTCTCCTATCCCCACCTGCCTCTCGCACCCACTCTAACACTGCCTTACTGGCTGCTCCGCCTGCCCTTCCTCTCCCACCTTCATCTGGGCTTTTCCCTTTGAGACAGGTGGCAGGAGCGGAGGGACTCATCTGTGTCCATCAACCTTGGTCTCTCCCTGATCTTTCATAGCTCGAAAAGTGTCTTGGCTTTTTCACTTCTGACCCCTCCTTGTATATCAAAGAGTTCCAATACCTGACCCAGATGTACCAACTTACTTGGAATGACCTTTACACTCTTCTCTCTTCCACCCTCACCCCAGAGGTAAAAGAAACTGTCTGGCTAGCTGCCCAGGCCCATGTGGATGAGATGCACCACAAGGATCAGACCTTCCCCCGAGGGGAACAGGCAGTCCCTAGGGTTGATCCCCGTTGGGACTATCAGCCCGACACTCCAAGTCCCCTAGCCCGAGATTGAATGATCATCTGCCTTTTGGTAGGCCTCCAAAAGACAGCCCATATGGTGGTTGGTTAACTGGGATAAGCTGCATGAAATCACACACGAACCCACTGAAATCCCTGCCACTTTCATGGCACGCCTATCAGAGGCTCTCACTAAATTTACACACCTTGACTCAGCCTCAACAGAGGGCCAACTGGTCCTCAACACCTCCTTCATCTCTCAGTCAACATTGGACATTAGAAAAAAGCTCAAATGCCTTGAGGAGGGACGCAACTCCCCCTGCTGTGAACTTTTAAGCCACGCCTTCAAGGTCTTTCATGGACTTGAAGACCCGGAAAAGGAGGAAAAACTTGCCCACACCAAACAAAAATGCCAACTCCTCGCAGCAGCTCTCAAGCCTCAGACCCCCAAACAGTTCGCTCAGCTCCCAACCAACAAGCAGCCTCCAGGGCCTTGCTTCAAATGTGGACAAGAGGGCCATTGGACACCATCGTGTCCTAATCCCTGATTGCCCCTGAGACACTGCCCACATTGTAAACAAACTGGGCCCTGCAAGGTAGATTGCACCTTCTTACAATGGGAGAGGTCCTCTGCCCCTGCTCAACAGCCCAGACCTCAGCCGTCCCGGATGGACCTGCTTGGTTTGGCCAGAGAGGACTGACGGGGCCCGGGACTCCAAACCCCCACCGAC
>PVLD010015044.1:0-50040 GCA_004027595.1 Dinomys branickii
GAGGGGAGGGGAGGGGAGGGGAGGGGAGGAAGAAGAAAACCTGAGAGGAAAGGCTGGGTGAGTGCATTGGTAGAGTGTGTACTCACCATGTGTGGCCCTCGCCTTAGGTCAGTCCCCAGCACAAAAACAAACTCCAGGAGGTTTTACCCGCTAAGGCTGTGTGAGCTGAGAGAAGGCCATTTGCTGCTGCAGTAGGGTGGAGGAGGCAGCCTTCAAGGCCTCCTACTGACAGCCTGCTTCTCTCCCTCTTCCTCTCTCTCTTCCTGTGTGTGAGCTCCAGGAAAGCCGAGTTTGGGTCATCCCTGCCTGCAGGCCTGGCACAGCCGAGGCAGATCATACACGGGTGTTACACAACAAGCAAACACGAGGGGTGCACACCTCAGGCCGCCCATCTACGGTAGTCTGTTACCTGAGGAACAGAACAAAACTGAAATGAGAAACTTGGTGATTCAGATCCAGACATGCAAAATTCTTCATTCAGATCCTTCTGGGGCATCTGAGCTAAACTAGCTCTGCCAGAAAGTTGTATACTAGAGACACATTGATCCAGCTGGGCCTGAACACAGCCGGAGTTGTTGAGCTTGTGGTTCTAGGGCAGGAGCTGAGGCAGAGAATGACTAAAAGATAAAGTGAGTTCTGTTTACAGAGGCCTTCTTTTTTATACTGAAGATTGAACCTAGGAACTTCTAATACTCAGCTATATCCTCAGCTCATTTTATTTTAAGAGTCTTGCTAAGTGACCCCAGCTGGCCTTGAACTTACAGCTTCCAAAGTACATAGGATTCCAAAGTAGGTAAGATAGCACAACCTGCTATATGGCTTGCTTTGAAAGGTACACACTTAGGTGGGGACCCTCTATTTCAGGATATTTGATATGAAAACCTCTTTCTAATAGAGTCGAGAAAATGATTACACTTAGAAGCTCTCCATCCATGAAGATGGGCACTGGGGGGGAGGCGGTAGGGTGGAAGCAAGGACAAGGGATCTCACAGGAGAACAGACCCTCTGTAGCCCCCAAGCCTGGACTCTGGAGGCCTTGGGAGCCGTGTGACCCTAGGCAAGTCCTTCCCTCTCTGAGTCTCTGTCTCCGCGTCTGTGAAACAGAGGTTGCCCGGCAGTCAAAATGATTGAGTGAGAAGGCAGAAAAAGGTGCCATCTCAGGCCCCCCCACATAGTAGGTGCTCAACCAAGGTGGACGGTGTTTGGGGTGGAACACGTCTGAAGTCACAAAAGTGGTGGAAGGGGCCTCACTGTCCCCTAGGCCCTGGGCCAGGCCAGCAGAGTTGGGGGCCTGACAGGCGTGACACAGCTGGGCGGGACCACCACACCCAGTCTTCTGCTGCCCTCAAGGTCTCAGGGCCCCGTGGCCAGCTTCCCTCCACAACAGCCCCCACCCGCCGCTGCGACTTGGGTGTTCTCATCAGCGGCTCCAGTCTGTCTGGCTCTGCTGGCGGCAACTGATGGGGCTCCGATTCATTATTTATTTCCTCCGGGGAGGCCTTTTCCACAAACTCTGAGAGCCACACTTGATGGGGAACGTGGATGAGCAGTTCCTGGACATTTAGGGTCACTCAGGCAGCTGGACATCATCTGCCCACCTCCCTCACAGTGGGCCCCATTTCATAGATGAGAGAAACTGAGGCTCGGGGACATTAAACTGGCTGAGCCAGGGCAGGGCCTTGGAGCTGGGACTGCACCCCAGGAACGTCCCTGCCACACTGCGGTGGGAGACTGGTGGGCTGAGGGCATAAATTGGGAAGGTGTCCATGCTGGTGGAAAAGCACAGGAATTCAGCTCTGCAGCCAGTGTGGTTAGAACACATCCCTTCCACACTGCAAGGACCTGAGACTGGACTCAGTGCTGGGCACTTGCTTATCATGCATGAGGCCCTGGGTTCCATACCTCAGGCTGCAAAAAAAGAAAAGAGAAAATCCCAGAAAACAAATAAACTGACTACAGCCTGGTCACAGTAGAAGGTTGGGAAGCTGGTAGAAGCTCAGGAAGGAAGTTGCTGGGTAAGAACAGAGAAGCATTATGGATGATTTCTGGGGAGCAGACGAATGCATTCTCTCAGATTCTCAGGGGCCTGAAGATCGGATTGTCCTTGTTTTTACTTCTGGGGCTGGAGCTGCTGACCAGAGTAGGGTTGCAGGTGCTGGCTGAGGGGGCTGTGTGGCTCAGTACCTCTGCCCCTGCCCCAGCGCAGCCCCTTTGGGCCTCTGGAGAGTGACAATAGCAGGGCAGTGGCAGGCGACCAGGGAACAGGCGTTCACGTGCACACATGCCACAGACACTGTCACTGGAGTCCCACAAGGTGAGTCAAGTCCTGCCAGGCTCCAAAGCCAGGACCCCAGATGGAGCCCGGAGGCCCAGGCCCAGGGTCTGAGGTGAGGTGGAGTGAGGGTGCTGCCTGCCACCCCCTCCTGGACACCCGCTCCGCCACAGCCTGTGATGTGAGTCACCCTTGCCCTGACCTGGCCTGGGGACTATGCTCCCAGCTGAAGGCAGTCATTCATGTATTCCTTCGTTCATTCACCTACTCCTGTCCATCCCTCTCCCTTCTGTCCCCTTTACTTCCTCAGTGTACCCAACTGTGGGTCACTTATTTCTGTTCCTCTCTCCCTGAGAAGCGAGAGTACAAGCCGTAGACCTGGCTTGGGCAGAGATGAGCGGGGCCACTGACTGGTCAAAGAAGAGGACAACCTCTAGCCTGAGGGGCTTTGCCCTGGGCCAAGGTGCCCCCTCACAGACCCTCCTTCCCAGTGGCCTGAGAACAGGCCCTGTCTGGGGCTCTGGGCTGCTGTCTGACCTCAGAGGGCCCTTGGAGTACTTGGGCACAGGGCAACTGCAAAGGATCTTACTGTCCTCTCCCTCTACGAATTGACTTGTTCCCTGCTTAAAGTACCAGGAAGAGAATGGAAATTCAGACTCAAAGTCCTTTCTGGGAAATAAGTGGTAGTTTACTCATTTTTCTGATTAAAGTGAGTCTTGAGTTTAGAAAATGTGAGATCTTAGCAACAAGGTTGGAACCTTCTGGTCAACTGAAAGGAGAGATTACGTTCTAGGCATGTTGGTGCATACCTGTAATCACAGCACTCTGAAAAGCTGACATAGGAGGGTCACAATTCAAGCTCAGCCTGGGCAACTTAGTGACTTAGCAAGCCCCTGTCTTAACATAAAAAATTAACATTAAAAAGGTCTGGAGATGTTGCTCAGCGTGAAGGCCGTGGGTACCACAAAATCTTATAGATGAAGATGCTCAAGCCTCAGAAGGCTCTCCCATGGCCAGAGTTTGTAAATAAATGACAGCAGCAACTCAGCCTCAAAGGCTGGCTCCTCTGGCTGTCGCTGAAGGGAACGTCCCAGCAGACTCCCCAGGCCTCACCTCCCACCCACTCTGGTCACTGACGGCAAGCAGGTGCAGCCCTCTCTGCTTGTCCTCTGCACTCCTAGAGAGAGCCCTGATTCTCCTGGCCCTTCTGTGTGCATGAGGTGCTAGAGACTGGAAACTCAGTGTTTGCTTTCTGTCCTTTTTTGGGAGGAGGGAGGTACTAAGGCTTGAACTCAGGGCCTTCACACTAAGTTAATACCCAGAGCATTTTTTTATTTTGAGACAGGGTCTAAATCACTAAGTTGCCCAGGTTGAGTCACTAAGTTGCTCACACTTGGAATCCTCCTGTCTCAGCCTTCCAGCTGTCTAGTTCTATTTCTTCCTGCTTCCTTGGGCCTTATCCCCCAGGTCAGGCAGACACTGAGTTGTCACATTCTGTTTTGCCAGCAGCACCCCTACTACCTTGCCTTCACTCTGTCTGGGCATCCTTCTGGCAAAGCCTGTGGTCTCTGGTCACACCCAGCCCACACATTCGCTCCCACATCATCCACGTGCAAAAGTGTGATGAGCTGTCATCCAGCCACCTCCATGCGCAGCTCAGCTCCAAGGGCAAGCACAGCCCTGGTGTAGCCTGGGAGCTCCATTTCCCCATTTCAGACATGGGAATGGTGGCCTTTTCAGGATGCTGCACAGTCCTAACCAGCTGCGTCCCCGGGTGAGTCCAGGTGCAGCAACACCTGTTTTCCTCTACGTCACATCCAGGGAATGGCCCAGAACCCTCTTCCCGGGGCCCTACCACACCCCATGCAGGTCACTGCCCATGCATGTGCACATGTCTGAGAGGCCCAGGCGGCTTAAAGGGAAAATACATTGGTCCCCTTATCCACTGAGCCGCTTTCTGCCATTTTTGATACCCATGGTCATCTGGTCTCAGTTTTTAATTTATTTATTTGTTGTGACAGTATTGGGGATTGAAGACAAGGCCTTGTGCCTGCTGGACAAGTGCCCTACCACTGAGCTAGACTCAGCCCCCAGCATGAGAATGTTACAAGGAAAATTTCAGAAATAAACAGTTGGTGAATTTTAAGATAATTTTTACCTATAGCGTATTGTTGTAATTGTTCCTTTGCATTCTTAGTTATCACTGGCTTCCAACTGTGCCTATTTTATACATTGGACTTTTTGTTTTGTCTTTTTGAGACAGGATTTCAGTATGCAGTTCAGGCTGGCTTTGAGCTCACTGTGTAGCCCAGGCTGGTCTCGAACTCACAACGATCCTCCTGCCTCAGCCTCTTGAGTGCTGCGATTACCGGTGTGCACGACCACACCTGGCGCTGAACTTTTTCACAGGTGTTATATGTAGAGAAAAAAGTACAGTTGGTTACCACCCATGAATTTACATACTCACTGTAGTTCTTAGAACATACCCCTTGAGGACCAGGGGACTGTGGCCATGAAAGCAGAGGGCCATGTCAGTGGGGGCAGGCTTATGGATTTCTCTCACTTTTAGGGATGCCCAAGAATGTGCCATGAGTCCCACCATGCACAGCTTCTCAGGCCATCAGAGCTCAACCCCTTTGGAGATGCAGGGTGCTGGGGGATGTGGCCAGGGGGAGTGGCATCAGTACACACACAGCGGTCACTGTGAGGTCCCCCTCGCTCTGTGACTGGACCAGCTGTCAGCAGCTTCCATGCTCCCCAGGCCTCAGTTTCCCCACAGGCTGCACTGTCCCAGGTACCCCAGAGTATGTGTTTTCTCCCCGCGCTCTGGGCCAGCCCAGTGAAAGAAGGCTTCAGACCGGGTGCCAGGTGTATGTGAGTCACAGACACCCAGGTTCCAAATTGTGTATAGATGAACACAGATCTGTTTGTGTGTATATGTGGTTATTTTTTATTTTTTGCTCCATTGCACTTAAGTCATATTTTCCTATCCTCTGATCCAAGCTCTAAAAGCATTTTGTGGTATAAAATCTCCCATCATTTGATCCCCTCTACCGAAATAAACCAGCTCCCCTGCCGTCATCTTCCCTGAAAAGTGCCCATGCGTCATGCTCTGAGGCTGGCAGGGAGAGGCCTTGCCCGCTTCAAAACACTTCATCATAATCCCTCCAGCACAGCCAGTCCTCTTCACTCCCTGGAGGGCTGCTTCAGTTTCTTGGGCTGTTATTTCTGGAATGCCAGCTGCCCCACTTACAGCCGTCCATACAGAATTGCTCTGTCTAAGCAGAGGCTGCCTTGCAAGCCTCTGCTGAGCTCATCTCATGGAAATACCATTGAAAAAATAAATGCCAGTTCCATCTGCCCTTCCCTCCTGCCTCTGCTATGTCTCTGGCCCTCCCACTCTTTGGCACTGATCGATCTATTACGGCACTGCTGTTTGCCAGAGTCCTGTAGTGGTTGCTTGTCAGTAGCTGGCCGTCCACCCACAGTGCTTCCAGGGTCGCCCAACTGTTCATTGGCTTCTTGTGAGTTGTATGAGCATTTAAATGAGCCTTAAATATGTAGCATGGGGGAAAGAGTGGGAGCTCTGGAGCCACACTCATATAGGTCAGCCGTACACTCTGCAGCCTTGGGCAAGCATCAGTGTATCAATGAAGAGGAACATCCCCCACAGGGCTACAAAGCCCTTGCTGTATATGGAGTTATGGGTGGAATTAGTACCTAGGAAGTTGGTGCTCAAGGAAAAAGACATTTCGGATTTTCTTGCAAGCAGTTTATGGACATATTTTGCCTCCCATTATTCATGTTTTGATTCTTGCAAGTCAGAAGAAAGTTTACAAGTTGAGCATTGTAGTGCATGCCTGTAATCCCAGCACTCTGTGAAGCTGAGGCAGAATTGCAAGTTTGAGTTCCTCAATTTGTAATGGGGTTCCTTCCCAATAAATTTGCCACTGAAAAATTGACAGTGTTACCTTTAATACAGCAAACCTTAGCCAACACAGTAGCTTCACCCAGCGTACCTTCAACATCTCAGAACACTTGTATTAGCCCACAGTTGGGCAAAGCTGTCTTTTGCAAAGCATTTTATAGGGTAGTGTTGGAAGATCTCACAGAACATACTGAATACTGCCCTGAAAGTGAAAAACAGACTGGTTGTATGGCCTCACTTTCACACTCCAGTAAACCATGGCAAGTCAAGCCACCCTAAGCCCAGGAGCACTCATACTTCAATTAGGCAGGCCCTTCATTTTAGGAATCTGCAGGAGGGTGTCATATTAGGAGCCCCAGTCTAGCAACTTGCTGTGGCATCGGATACAGCATTCAGGGTCTCTGTCCCTCTGTTCCCTTAGCTGTGCAATGGGTATAAGAGCAGTGTCAACATCCTGGGTTGACCTGGGGGCTCACTGAGTAATGGCCCTGAAGCGTATCGAACGAGCCCTGGCACAGAGATAGTGCTTCATCTGGAAATATTGGCTGTTCTGCTCTAGTTATTATGTGGCAGAAGGTTTTAAAGTATAGATTTATAGGCCATTTTCATTATTTCCTCCTGTAGCTGTTCTTACCAGGGGTGATCTTGAGCTCCTGGGGACATGTAGCAATGTTGGGAGAACTTTTGGTTGTCCCAGCTAGGGGGAGAGTGTGGTACCGGCATCTCACGAGTAGAGGCCACTCACGCTGCTAACCATCCTCCAAGGCACAGGACCTGGCCCTTCCAGTGAGGAATTGTTGGCTCCCAAATGGAAGAGTAGACACCCTGCCTAAGGGACTAGAGATGTCACTGGCCTAGTGTGCTGGGTTTCATCCCTAGCACTGCCAAAAAAAAAGAGTAAGCTGACAACTGTCCTTACGGAAGTTTTCTGATCGCTGTGCAGTGCTTTTGGTGCTTGCTTTGTTGTGCTCTTACAGCTATTAGCGTGATTATTAGCTAATTAGCCATCCCACCGATGCAGGGCAAGCTCCTGAGTGTGAGAGATTTCTTTCTAGTTCCAGTTCCTCCAGGCCAGTGCTGCCCATTCAGCCTGCTGCAGATCTCAGTCACAAGCAGCAGTGGGCCTGGATCTGTCAGACCCACCTTCAAGCCCTAGGATCCTCACTTCCTGGCTATGTATGATTTTGGGCTAGTGGCACTGCCTCTTCAGACTCTCCATTCTTTCAATTTGAAAATGGGCTCACACAGAGCCCATAAAGTTAGAGTAGATGTTAAAAACATAGGCTCCAAGGTCAAGGTACACCTGGATTTAAGTTATAGCTCTGCTACTTATTTAATCAACTTTGGGCAGTAGTGACTAAGCCTCGGTTTCCTCACTGTGAAGTTGGCCTAATATCTCCCTCCTCCCTGAGAGGATCCATGTGGAAATTAAAGGAGCTGAAGATGGTGATTATTATTCACCATATGGAAATCCATATGGAAATTAAAGGAGCTGAAGGTGGTGATAATTATTCATCATCCAGCAAGTGGTTTTCTTTGAGTCCTGAGTGTGCTTGGACCACAGGGCCAGCTCAGTGGTAGTCCTGGGGCAGCCTGACTGCATGAGCAGTGCCTGACATCTCCTGGTGTGAAGGGGTCTGCCTGGTGCTTCCTCCACACTGACTTCTGACACTCCCTCCCCTGCCCCCTTTCAGATCTGTGCCATCATTGGCGGGACCTTCACCGTCGCCGGCATTCTAGACTCGTGCATCTTCACAGCCTCCGAGGCCTGGAAAAAGATCCAGCTGGGCAAGATGCATTGACATCCTGCCTGGTCCAGTGGCCGAGGACCGGGGAGACCAGCAGCTCTGCCTCCAGCACCCTCTCTGTCTCTGGGCCAGGATCTGGCTGCATCCCAAAGTGTGTGTGGGAGGTGGGGGGAAAGGTGGGGGGTGGCTCAAGGCTTCGCAGCTACCTCTCTTCCCCAGGTTTAATTTGAGTTAAATAACACTGGCTGGAGTTGTGATATTCCTTTCCCTCAGGAGTTCCAAGACGAGAGTCAGGCAAGGGGTCTGCTCCAGGAATGTTGGGGACCATTCCTGGAAGTCACTTCCTTCTTAGGGAGCAGCCCAGAGTCCTTGTTTACCAGCTGTCAGCCAGGCTTTGACAATCTTGCAGTGTTTTCCCTGCCCCATGTGGACACACTAATCACTTGGTTTCTCCTCTAGGCCATCAGTCTGGGCTCTCTATTCTGGGGCCACGCTGCCCAAAGGTACTCCTGCCTGCAGGCTTCAGTGCGACCTTCCCACACAAGCCCTGAGGTTTGACACTGTAGCTGGAACTCTTGCTTCTACCCCATCCGTCCCTGGCCAGGCCTCGTAGCCCGCACCCCTACCCCTGTCTAGCTCTTCCCAGAAGCAGGAGCCCAGCTGCTTGGGTGATCTGCCCTGATGACAGGGTGGGCCACAGATTCCTCTCTTGTCCTTGTTCTTTTGAACAACCCCATCAGCGTGCCTCGACTGCTGTGCTGTGTGGCACTGATATTTCTTGGGGGAAAGGAAGGTGCTGTTGGGACCTGCTGAGGCAGGGAGCAGAAGCCAGATGCCTAGGAAGTCATCCTTGGAGGAACAGATAGATGGGGTTTGTTTGCTTACGTCCACAAGGGGAGTATCCTTCCCTGTTACCTGCCAGCAATCATGTCTCAGCCTCCTCTGGGCAGCCACCACTGGTTCTAAGGCCTTAGCTCGGGGAACAAGGTGGACCAGCCCTTCTCCCTTTGGGCCTCCCGCTCCAAAGCTCCCCTTCCAGAGATTCCCTGACCTTGGACCTCGGCAGCCCAGGATGGCCCGGGTCCCACCGAGTCCCCTGCTGGCTGACCACATGCCACATTCCCGGCCCCTGGGATGGTGGACTCCAGCGTCTCCCCACTTGCTGCTGAGGGGGTTTCCTACCCCGCTGCTCCCTCTCATTCTTCCCTTTGTGTCCTGAAAGGGAAGGGCAGTGGTCCAGGCAAGAATTCCACCCAGGGAATTTTAGCTATGCTCTCTTGTCCCAGGGAGAGAGCCCTGCCCCTGTTTTTCATTTATATCAAGATTGTTTGCATACTTTTGTAATGAAGGGGAGTTTCCAGTAGAAGGATTTTTTAAATTATCTATATAAGATAGCTCAAATCTCTGCCATTTGTAAATCTTGGCTCTGATTCCAATTAGCAAAGCTGTCCCTTTTGCATATGAGTTGACTAATGTGTGTATAAGCTGCTGTTGGTTATTTCTGGTATCTGTGGTCACTTGGACGGATTTTTTAAAAAATTCTGTTCCCCAGTTACCGAAGGAGTCCATTTGCTGTGTGAGTATGTATGCCTGTAGAGGATGACAGGGAGGGGTGGGGGCGGAAATGTGTGGCATGCACATGAGTTGAAATCCAATGTTTATAAATAATAATAAAAAAACCTCTGAGGACGTGGGGGATGTCAGTTTCCTATGGAAGAGACACCTCTGACCTATTATTCTTACAAACAAAATCTCCAGGGGAAAAAATGTTTTAGTCCTTCCTCCACTCATTGGATTTAAATAGGTTATTAAAATGCTGATTTTCAGAAGTAACACTGTGTGGTTCTTTCTGCCTTGGTTGTGGCCGGGTAGCTGGGAGGCCAGAATCAGAATCAGAATGGAAGTTAATTCTAGAAGACAGAATTGGAAATGTTGTAAAAAAGATCTGTTGGAAACCAGGAGAACCATGCAGGATACTTAACTCTTCTGGACCACTGACCCTTGAGAAATTCCAGTCTTTGTCCTGGGCAGGGCAGGAAGGCTCTAGAGAAGGGGTTTATTGTGAACAAGTTTGACCATTGGTGCCCCAACTTCACATGTTGATAAATGAGGAGGAATCATGATATCATTGTAGTCCAAGGGGAAGCAGCTCTGCAATGCTAGACACCTAGACTCCAGATACTTGGAGGACCCAAGTTGTGTTTAAATATTTATCAGAAACAGAAGAGTCTTATCTCTGGTTTATGCTTAAGTACCAGCTCCTCCTAGTGATGGGGATGGAACCCAAGGCCTCAAGCATACTAGGCAAGCTCTCTACCACCGAGCTACATCCTCAGTCCACTGACTCAAATATTTGCAGTTACGTTCTGTGCTGGGTGAAAGAGTCTTATCTCTGGTTTATGCTTAAGTACCAGCTCCTCCTAGTGATGGGGATGGAACCCAAGGCCTCAAGCATACTAGGCAAGCTCTCTACCACCGAGCTACATCCTCAGTCCACTGACTCAAATATTTGCAGTTACGTTCTGTGCTGGGCATTCATTCCAGTGCAAAACAATAAAGCTGGACAGGAGGGGGTGGGAGGTGGATTCGTGGAGATAATCAGAAAGTCAAAATATCTTAAAAGAAGCTGCTCCTGTTTTGAATCCCTGCAAAATGTTCCTGGGCCTGCTGCTTTCTGGCTGTGTGGCTTCAGTCTGGGCCCTTAACCTCTCAAGGTCTGTTTCTCTTGAGTGGAAATGTGGACAGTAAAACAACTACATCATAATATTGCTGTAATCTACAACTGAATCATTAAATGTGATTTTAATTGCACAAGTAATACATGCTTATAGACTGCTGGAGGGAAATCAGAGAATACCATAAAGTCAAAAGAAAAACTAAGGTCGCCCATAACCCCAGTAAACAGAGGTAGTCATTAACGTTAAGGACGCCTTTCTGTAAACAAAATAGTTCACAGAACTATTCATACTGCTCATATTATTTGGTATTTCCTTTCCTGTGTGATTAATGAACATCTTCCTAGGTTAATAAACATGGAACTTCCCACCCTCTCCTTCTGGTAGGGATGTAACCCAGGGGCTCAAACATGCTAGGTAAGCACACTATCATAGAACCACAACCCCAGCCCAGAATCTCATTATTATCTTTCTTGGATGCAGGATAACAAATAGCTGGGTGTGTGCCTGTATTCCCTGCTCTCAGAAGGCTGAGGCAGGAGAATCCTCAGTGCGAGGACACCCTGAACTACATAGTGAGACTCTTATCTCAAAAAATAAAAAATAACAAATAATAACCATAGTGAGCATCTAATGATAAAACATGTTTATCCTTTGCTTCTTCTCACTCAGATCCTTAATTTTCTCACTTACTGCAATGGAAGTTATTCACAGCGCTTTTTAACAGATGAAATGAGGTAATGTTTGTAAACTGGTGAGCACCATAACTGACAGTCAATCCATAGCCTTTTAAGATTAGCCATCCTTACTCCTTATTCACCATTCAACAAATAATGTCTCCCATTTATTAAGCTTTTAATGTGTGCCAGTCATTGTACTAAGGGTTCATTTAACCCTGACACCAAACTGATGAGGTATCATCATTCCCATTACTCAGATGAGGAAAGTGTGTGATCACAAGACTAAAGATCTTATGCAAAGCTAGAGCTAGGAAGCAATAAAGATCCAAAGCCCCAGCAGGTCTGATGCTAAGTCTCACACAGTTCCCCACCGCTGCCTCAGGGATGTAAAATTGTGCAGTGGGCATTTGCTCTGTGTTAGGTGTGGGTCTTCTATTTTTTTTTTTGTTTTGTTTTTTGTCTTTGTGAGACAGGGTCTCACTATGCAGTTCAGGCTGGCCTTGAGCTCACTTTGTAACCCAGGCTGGCCTTGAACTCACAGTAATCCTCCTGCCTCAGCCTCCCGAGTGCTGGGATTACAGGTGTGCGCCACCACGCCCGGCTAGGTGTGGGTCTTCTAAACCCATCCCTGTGCACAAAGGGGATGAGGCATGCGGCAAGGAGAGTGGACAGGGGAGCAGTAAGTGAAAGAGTGAACTCTGGAAGGGATGGGTCTGTGAGGGCTGTTCTAGAAAGGAAAACCTCTGACTGCTCTGTGCACTGTATACCTGGTCTTACTAACAGCATCTGATCCCGAGCTGCGGATGAAAAGTGCCTCCTGACTCAGAGGGCCTGAAATAAAACCTAAAGTAAGACCAACCGAGATGCCCGCTTGACGAGTACTGGTAAATAGGTGTGTTTCGCAATTTCACCACAGCACCGCCAGGGGACGCTGATAAGCCCGAAGAGTGTAGGAGTGTACAGGATCTCATGTCTGACATCCGACACAAAGTAGGAGCTTCATAGCCATGGAGTGAATGGCTGAACCGGAAGTCTAGAGACAAGAAATGAATGAAGGCTTTGAACCTTGCACAGAATGAGTCCTCGGGTCCCTAACTGGAGAGCAGAGAAGGCTCAAAGCCATTCCCCTCTCTGAGCCTACGTTGGGGCGCCTCGGGCGCTGAGTGTCTCCCGCATTGCGCTGCCCGACTGCAGACTTTACACCCCAGGGTTCACAGGGTGTCTCGCCCTGAGGAGCAGTGGGGTGGCGTCCGCCTCCTCGCAGTTTTCACAGGCGAGAAGCCAAGCTCCGGGACTGGCCCGGCGCGGGGTGGGGCTGAGGACCTGAGATGGGCGTGGCGCGGCGGTATGGGTGGGACGACGGCCAAAGAATCCCAGGAAAGTAATTGGTCCTCTTCCAAAGCTCTCGCAGTTTAAAACAAAAAAGTAGATAGTGGCCCAGCGATGCGCACTTTATGAGAATCAATGGGAAGAAGTACGAGCTGCCTATGAGTTCATGGCCTAACAGGTACAAAACAAAAACAAATCTCTAAACTGGGTGTAGTGTCGCACACCTGTAATCCTAGTACTCTGAGAGGCTGAGACAGGACTGCAGGCTCGACCCAGCCTGGGCAATCTGGTGATTTAGACGGACCCTGGGTCTCCCTGTGTAGCAGGGTTGGCCTCTGCCTCGCGGCGAACCTCCTCAGCCTTCCGAGTGCTAGAATTACAGGCATGCACCACCACGCAGAGTTAGAGAGACCTGTTTCAAAATATAAAATAAGTAAAGAGGCTGGAGGTGTAGCTCAATCTGAAGACCCTGGGTTCAATCCTTAATACTGGGAGAGAAAAAAAAGACCTTTGGTCCGTGAATATGTTTCTCTTAACTGAATGCAAGCGTTGTGTCCTTTGCCCCTAAAAAATATTTAAATCAGAAAAAAAAAGATTGGACGTGGTAGCACATGCCTATAATCCCAGCATTTGGGAGGCTGAGGCAGGAGGATCACTGCAAGTTCGAGGCCAACCTGGGCTACATAGTGAATTCAAGGCCAGCCTAAACTACCTAGTGAGACCCTGTCTCAAAAAGACAAAGAAAAAAAAAAAGTATAGGTAGTACACCTTGCAGTCCAGCCAGAGTGGTACATTGCCCCTGTTTATATGAAATACAGAAAACTAACACTTGCCCTATCAGGATTAATGATAAAAGTCTGACTATGAAGCCTCTGATAAACATGAGGCCTGGCCTTAGAATTGTAGACATTCTAAATGGATTAACTCATTTAATCCCCATAACCACCCTATGAGATACCTACTAAAATCACCCCCATTTTACAGATGAGAAAACTGAGACTGAAGCATGAAGGTCATCTCCTAAGAGCTAGTAATGATTAGAAAAGGTGCTTAGATTGAAGTCCAACTCTGCAACCCCAGCTCTTCTGAGTGGGCTAAACAACTTGGCAGAGGGAGAGTTTCACAAAGTCAGGCGTTTGGTTCACAAAGATCCTTACACATTGGTGCACCTCAAAATCTTTGGGAGGTGAGAAGTTTCTTGTCTTTTTTTTTTTTTTTTTTTTGTCCTTTTGAGACAGGGTTTTGCTCTACAGTTCAGGCTGGGCTTAAACTCACTTTGTAGCCCAGGGTAACCTCAAACTTGCAGTCTCCTGCCTCAGCCTTTTGAGTGCTGGGATTATAGGTGTGCACCACCATGCCTGGCTAAATTTAAACGTGGGTGTATCTCAGTGGTGTAGTGCGTATTTAATATATATGAGTCCACAGGTTCAATCTCCAGCATCAAAAAATTAAATGAATGAATGAATAAATAAGTAAAACTCAAACTTGATCCCTACCTACCACTGTCTGGTTTGTAAGATTGCAGTAGTTTCCAAAAATTTCCTTTTTGAACAGGCTTCTTGGTGATTTTGAAGAAACAAGTCTACAGCTGGGCTCAGAAGTAGCATTGGTCAGCCCTCAGTAGGGCCAGATTGAGACAGAAGTGGAAAATGTTCAGGGAAAAAAATGTGTCTGTACTGACTTATTTTCTTGTCCTTCTTCCCTAAACAATACAGTATAGCAACTATCTACATGGTTTTTGCATTGTGTTGGGTGTTATCTATATAAGTCACCTAGAGATGACAAGGTATATGGGAAGATGTTTGTAGGTCAGTGCAAACTCTATGCCGTTTTATGTAAGAGACTTGAGCATCTGTGAATTTTGGTGTCAGCAGGGCGGTTCTGGAACTGATACTGAGTACAACTGTACAGTAAAAATCCAGATGACTTCTGCAGTCTCCCTTGTGGAAGGTAAAAGGGGCAAAGAAAAAACTTTGGATACGTAAGAGACTACTGAGAAGGCACCTATTAAATGAGCATCAAGCCGAGCACGGTGACGCACGCCTGTAACCCCAACACTGAAAGGCTGAGGAAGGATGATTGGCGATTTGTAGGCCAACACCTGTTAGCCTACAAGGGTGGAATTAGGCACTGCGATCCCACCCCAAGCCGCAGAGGGCACTGTTGTACTTTTCTCCGGTAGGAAAGGGGCCCTGGTATCTTTCTGCGCTTGCGCCACAAGGAAACATCACTTCCTCCTGGGCGCGCACCAGCCTGATCCTGCCCGCGGCGCCTGCTAGGTGAGTGAAACCCTGTTATCGTTTGGAGCCTAAAGCTCACCGCCCCGGGGAATCCTCCCCTCTTTGGGCCTTGGGGACACGCGTCACCCAAGGTTTCTCAGCGCGATCCCCAACAACACCCAGGCACTCCTGTGTCCATCCGTGTCTAGCCCCAGCGCTGTTCCCTTCGCACCGTTCCCCGGCCCACCCCGTAGGACGGGCGCGACACCACCCCGTCTGTCGGAGCTTGTGTAGCGCCCGTATTCTCTAAGTCCTCGGAGGTCTGATCTCCGCTTAGAGCCCTTGAGCGGGGATGGGGAGAAGTGCCCGGGACGAAGAAGAGGCCTCTTCACCCCACTGAGCGCCTCTTTCCCTCGCGGCTCTTTGCAGACTGTAACCATGAAGTTCAACCCGTTCGTGACCTCGGACCGCAGCAAAAACCGCAAACGCCACTTCAATGCCCCCTCGCACGTGCGCCGGAAGATCATGTCTTCCCCTCTTTCCAAGGAGCTGCGGCAGAAGTACAACGTCCGCTCCATGCCCATCCGCAAGGACGATGAGGTCCAGGTATGTCGCCGACGTCCTTGGGTTCTAATTACCCACTTGTGCGGCGTGTGCATGTGAACATCCTGTGTGCTTGGACCTGGAGGAGTCAGCGACCCTTAGGCCCTGATAACTCGCAAGTGGGTGTGATGAACAGGGCCTTGTGGGGGTGGTCGTGTAAGGTACTAGATTTGGCAGGGGAAATGGAGAAGCAGCAGCAAGTCAGAAGCCGGGGATGAACCACTGTAGCCCATGTGTGGAAAGTAGAAGCCTTCTGTTCTCTGTGACCAGAGTTTAGGGCTTATGAAGGGGAATAATATTGGAGGTGAAAGAAACAACGGGCTAGATTCACTCGTGGAAGGAATATTTATTGAGCACATAGACATTGGTCCAGATACGAGCAGAGAGCAAGTTTGGCAAAGCCCCTGTTCATGTGGAGCTCCCAGTGCTCAAAGCAGGGCTTCTCAGCCTCAGTACTGCTGACATTTTGACCCTGGTAATTATGGAGGAGACTGCCCTGTGCATTGTAGACTGCTTAGCAGCACCCCTGGCTTCTCCCCGCCGGATGCCAGTAGAACTTCTCCCACTTCTGCCACTTTGACAAAGATATTTCCAGATACTGCCAGATGCTTCCTTGGGGGGACAAAATGGACTCTCTCCTCCCTGTTTTAGAGAAGGAAAGCAGATACCATGAAGGGATTCAGTGTATCATCTGTTTTTTGTTTGTTTTTGTCATTTTGAGACAGGGTCTCACTATGCAGTTAAGGCTGGCCTCCAACTTGCAACAGTCCGAGTGCTGGGATTATAGGCTGCTCAGTGTATCATCTGCTACTTTGGATTTTTTGAAGGTTGAAGGTTACTGTGAGGAAAAATAAGCGGAAAGAGTAGTTCAGACGTGTGGTCAGTGTTGCAGTCTCTTCTCTCCTGGATCCTTCCTGTTAGGTGTGTTGTAGGATGAGAGAATTGCAAACGCTTACAGGGGCTAGGCAAACAAAGGAAGTAGGGAGAGTGGACTGATTAGAAAATGTCAGTCTGGAAACTCATGCCTGGTTTAAAGGAAATAGTCATGCACTTCCTATCTGTTCCAGCCTTGGAGAAACCAGACTCAGCGCTGTCAGATTCTTCGATTTGCAAGGGAACTGGAACATTCAGATTCTCAGCCCTGCATATTATTCCAGCTACTACTTTCTTACCCATTTCAGAGCCAAGCTCCTCAAGAGTTGTCTAGCTGAGTTAGTAGTGCATGTCTATTCCCAGCACTCAGGAGGCTGAGGCAGGAGGATCACCGCAAATTCCGAGCCCAGCCTTGGCTACATGGTGCATTCAAGTTCAGCCTGAACTATATAGTAAGACCCTGTCTACATTTCACCTCTCATTCACTCTTAGGTACCCTCCAACCTAATTTCTGTCCCTACTATTTTATAAAAACTGCTTTTGGTTGAGTTCACCAGTAACCTCTTCCTGTCTAAATCCAGAGGACACACGTTTTGGTCTTAGCATACTTGAGCTTTAAGCAGCATTTGACATAGGTGGTACCACCTAAGCTGAAATGGTCTCTCTGGCTTTTCTGACACGTCAGGCTCACAGTCTGCGCTCATCTTGTCAGACTTCCCTGTTGGCTGTGTCTTCGCTCTCTCATTCCTGTCTGTCACAGTTCACCTGGGCCTGGGCTGGGTCTAGCCTCTCTTTTTGCCCTGTATTTTTAAACTAGGTATATCCAGTAATAGGTAGTAGTCTGTTCTCAGAGCTTTAAATGCCTGCTCTGTGCTTCCCTCTTTTATCAAGAAACACAGCTCATACTTTAGAAGAATTCAAAAGTGGCGTATTTCCCTGGTCCTTTTTTAATTCTCCTTCCACAGCCATTTAGTCAGTAGTTTTTTCATTCATGCAACAAGCACTGACTGAGATCTTGATTCCCTTGATTCATTTCTCTGAACCCAGATCTACAGACCTGCCTGCCTGCTAAACACCTCTGGATATCTTGTAGACATCTGAAGCTTCTTATCCAAGAACTCTGACACTAATATCCCCAGACCTTCCAGAATCTGATTCTTCTCCCATCTGCCATAACTCTGATACATCTTCCCAGTTACCAATGCCATAAACCTACAAGTTATCCTTAACAACTGCCTATTTCTACTTTCAACTACACCGGCCTTTTCAGATCCTGAAATAGCCCTTCACCTTTTCTCCCTCTGTCTGCAGTGCCCCCTCCCTTTACCTGGCTAACCTCTCTCTCTCTCTCTTTTTCCAGTGCCTAGGAATTGAACCCAGAGTATTTACACTGAGCTGCATCCCCAACTCTTTTGTATCTTTTACCTTGAGACAAAGTCTCACAGAGTTGCCAAGTTGCCCGGGCTGGGCCCAAACTTGCAATCCTCTGGCCTCCTCAGCCTCCTCTGTAGAGTGCTGGGATTACAGGCATCCAGCACCATGCCGGACTCTTCATTTTTCAGGTCTTGTCTTAAATGTCAATTCCTCAAAACAACCTTCCCTTATTCTTTAGCCTATATTATAGTGTTACATCCTTTATTTTTTCCCTCATAACCGTGAACATAGTCCATGGTCATAAATAAGAAGGAAATGCTCAGGCGGCCATTGCCTTAATTACTGGGTAACTGCCGACTACTGTACTCATGAGGCCAAGCTCCAGGAGGCCAGGGCTTTTGTCTTGTTTGCCACCTGAGTGTGGCACCGAGCAGGGTCTTCAGTCAATAACTTGTGGAATGGATGAAAAATTACTCGCTAAATGGGTGTGGAAGGTGAGTTAAAGGAGGCCTAGGGTAGATAGGCCATTTTTTTTTAATGTCTCTGCAGTATGATCACATATTAAGGCTAGCCTGGGCAACTAAACAAGACTCTGGATTAAAAGTAAAAATAAAAAAGATCTAGGATAGCTAAGTCGTAGAGCACTTGTCAAGGCTCTGGGTTCAATCCTCATACCACAAAACAAAACAGTAATAAAAAGTTACCTCATCTCTTAGGATCGCCTTTGTTATTTTATTTCATTTTATTTTGTTGTCTTATTGAGACAGGGTCTTGCTATGCAGTTCAGGCTGGCCTTGAATTTAGTTTAATTTTGTTTTGTTTTGGTAGGGGAGTGGTCTTGTTTGATTTTTGTTTTTAAGATAAAGTCTCCCTACATTGCCCGGGTGTCCTCAAACTCCTAAACTCAAGTGATTTTCTTGCCTCCTTGAGAGTAGGGTCTCTGATCACTCCTCCACGCCGGCTTCCTCTACTATCCTGTGAATTTCATTTACCTTTTCAAGTAGTTAGAGGATCCTCCAACTTTACAGAGAAAATTGCAGCTGGAACCTCCTGATTTCAAAGGCACTAACTCGCCTATAGTTTGACCTGATTGTTTTTGTTCCTGCCTATTAGAATGAAAGGGCTCTCTCTGTATCTGGTCACATAATTTTTTAAAAAAATTTTATTTTATTTCATTTTATTTTTTTTTCTTTTTGAGTCAGGATCTCACTTTGCAGTTCAGGCCGGCCTTGAGCTCACTTTGTAGCCCAGGCTGGTCTCGAACTCACAATGATCCTCCTGCCTTAGTCTCCCCAGTTCTGGGATTACAGTACAGGCGTGTGCCACCATGCCCGGCTGATTACGTAAATTGGTTTTCAAATGTGGAACTAGACTTGCATACCTGTAAAAACTCCTAATATGGACAAATCTAGTGCTATATAGATTTGCTCATATATTGTCTTAGTGACCTTTCTCATTGCTAAGACAAAATACCCGACACCCAACATTAAAGGAGGGAAGGTTTATTTTGGCTTACAGTTTATAGAGGTTTCAGTCCGTAATCACGGAGGAGGAACAGTTCATGGTGGCAGAAAGCAGCAAAGCAGTGTAGTAGTAAAAAAGCTGCAAGCACCCACAGCAGCTCTCCTTCTGTGCCTTATATTCTGTCCAGGCTGCCTCCCCTTAAGGTGGTAGTACTCATACCTAGGTGGGCCTTCCCCTTATTCACACACAGAACTGTTCCCAAACCAGTCATTGATTTAGTAATCACACACCCTTGATCCCAGCATCACACACTGTAGATCCGGCCACCTCTGAAAAGCCCTGTCTCTGAGCACATGAAGCTTTGGGGGACATCTGGACACAAGGAATAACACTGTCTGGACCTGACCCGTCCGCCGTTGTGTACTTTGGTCCTGCACTCTCCTATGCCCTCTGGGAGATCTTGCCGTTCGTTATTCCTGTTCGCAATAGTTGCTTTCACCATCTTCCTGTGTACTTGCTCCTTCTGTGGGCACTTAACACATTTATGTTTATCTGTCTTCAAGAAAATGTCCCTTCATACCCCCAGGACATCTGCCCCTCATTTTCATGGCCAGGCTCCATGGCCCTGTCTGCCCTCTCTTCACCTTCTCACGTGGTGCGCTCATCACCTTCCTGGGGACGCTCCCGCTCCCACCGCCACAGGAAATGCTCTGGCTGCCGTGCCATCCCTGGTAAATATTTGATCTGCCCCGGGCTTGACAGTTCACACGGTGTTTGACAATCTCTTGGTTACTGTAACACACATGACTATGGTTTCCTTTTCTTTCTGGCCTCTCTAGTCTCTTTTGTGTGTGTGTGTATGTGTGGGTTGGTGTTTTGTTGTTGTTTTGCATTTTAAATTTTCACTGGTACCTTTTAGATACATATAATGATAATATTCATCATAGAGGATTTGTACCTGTACGGGACGTGTCGCCTTCTTCCCATTCCCCTCCCCTTCTAGTCTCTCTTAAGCTCTTCCAAAATGTTAACTGTGGGGCTGGGGATATAGCTCAGTGGAATAAGCGCTTGTCTAGCAAGCGCAGGGTCCTGAGTTTGATCCCCAGTACTGCAAAAAAAAAAAAAAAAAGTTTAAAAAAACAAAATGTTAACTGGGCTTGTCTTTTTATCTTTCGCCTTCTCATATCACAAGCCCTCTGCGTAAGTTTTAAATTGCCCTATGAATACACACCTGTATTCCTTTTTTCTCTCTAAAGCACGTATCTGGATCATTTCCCTAGACAATAGAATACTTTTTATCTTTAACTATTTTTCTGTATTTAGATCTTAAGTTTTTTTTTTTTTTAATTATTAGGATTAGTTTGGTGGTAACCATCCTAGTGCAAAGAGGTTTTTTGTTGTTGTTCTTCAGATAAAAGAAAAAATTCAGATAAGGAATTTCTAGCTAACCTGGCATAACACAAAGCGAGTTTATAGTACAAATACAGCTGGACTTTGACTGCCAAGGCTTAATCTACTTTTGTACAAAAGGTTATATTCACAGCTGCATGAGGATGATTAGCTTCCTCATCAGGACGTTCATGCAGGAAGGCTGGGGATGTAGCTCAGCGGCACAAGTGCCTGCCTGACAAGCACAAGGTCCTGAATTTGATTCCCGGTATGAAAAAAAAATGACGTTCATACAGTAAGAGTGGGGTTCTCTTTTGTATTTCTCTTAGGTGGTGCGAGGACACTACAAAGGTCAGCAGATCGGCAAGGTAGTTCAGGTGTACAGAAAGAAATACGTCATCTACATTGAGCGGGTGCAACGTGAGAAGGCTAATGGCACGACTGTCCACGTGGGCATTCACCCAAGCAAGGTATAGTCCCTGATGGAGTTGTGGTGGCGGCCTTTTAAATGGTGCAGAGTTAGGGGCATGTTGGTACCATGTGCACAGGTGCCCAAGGTAAGGCCTTAGAGGTAGACCAGGCAGGCTTGACTGATTTTCTGTTTTGCCATTCTGATAATATCCTGAGGCTGGTGGCAGAAGGGCCCCAGACGTTCCAAGCTTCACTGTCCCACTAGCCAGGCCCACTAGTCCAGAGAGAGAAGGAGAACTTCTCTTTGGGACCTTCACGCCCATCTGGTAGGACATGCTATTCTGCTTTTGCATTCTTGTTTTATATTATGTTATAGGATATGCCTTTTTCCTAAGTTGCAGATCTTAAAGGCAGAATGGTCAGGGTCTTGACCTCATAATTCCTGTATTGCCGAGGAGCTGCGTCTTAAGTACTGCATCTTACCAGCCAAGGAATAATGAACAAATTTTCCTAACCCAGATGACATATCACTAATCTATCTAAATGGTCAACTGAGTCCTCAGGAATTACATGAATGGGAGGCTAGTGTAAAGAGGAGCGAGGCATGGTAGATACACGCCTGTAATTTAGGTACTCAGGAGGCTGAGGCAGGAGGATTGCTGTAAATTCAAGGCCAGCCTGAACTACATAGCAAGACCCTGTCTTAGACAGGCAGACAGACAGACAGACAGACACATACACACACACACACACACAAACTAAAAAGGAACCTAAGTGGTGTTTATTGTCAGGGGAAGCTCTGCCCTTCAGGATGTTGGTGATTGGCTGGTTAGTTGGTTAATTGGTTGGTTGGGGTTTTTGTTTGTTTTTGAGGGGTTGGGTTTGTTTTTGTTTTTTTTTCCCCCTGAGACAGGGTCTCACTAAGTAGTGTAGCCCGTCTTGAGCTTACTTATGTAGCCCAGGCTGGCCTTGAACTCACGGCGATCTCCTATCCCAGCCTCTTGAGTGCCGGAATTACAGGCGCACCACTGTGCCTGGCTATGTTGGTTGGATTTTGTTGTTGTTGTTGGTTTTTGGAAACAGGGTCTTCCTGTATAGCTCAGGCTGGTCTTGAGAACTTGCGGCAGTCCTCTTGCTTCAGTTTGTCGAGTGTGGGGATGGTAGTGATTATAAGTTCTTTATACTTAAAGATCTGTTGGTTTTTCTGTTGGTTTTCCTAACAGGTGGTTATCACCAGGCTAAAACTGGACAAAGACAGAAAAAAAATTCTTGAACGCAAAGCCAAGTCTCGACAAGTTGGAAAAGAAAAAGGCAAATACAAGGAAGAGCTCTTGGAGAAAATGCAGGAGTGAACATAACCTGTCTTGCAGTTACAGTTTAACTGGAGATGTCTAGCCTAGTCCGTGCTTCTCTGGAACTTTTCAAGATGTCTCTGGAATGTTTTATCACCTTCCTGTTTTATTGTTGATATCTGGCTCTGTAAATCTATTTTTGCAATTTTGCTTAATAATTTTATGAATAAAATTGGAGCTATTTCCCAACTCCAAGTGGTATTTATGTCACTTTATAAATGAAATCCAGTTCTCCTTTGCTAGTCTTGCATATGTTTAATCTGTGGACCAGTAAAAGCGCATGGGTAGGGTTAGGACAGCTCTGCCTCTGCCTGAACTCTATTTCCAGTGGAGGAGAAGAGCCCCTAAAGCAGAAGTCTGCCTCACTCAGCCCATCATGAGAGGAGTTGGCACCCTTGAAACACCATGGAGTCCCTATTTATAACATGAACTGACATATTGAGGCCTCGCTGGATTCTGGTGCTAATCTCTCCTCTTCTAGGTAACTAAAATTCTGCAGCTAACTCGTAGAACTTCCAACCCCTAGATGATATGTAACTCAGGTGATTTTAATACTTTTTACAGCTTTCAGTAATTTTCAACACTGAAGATACGTGAGACTCCACAGAGAATCACCTGGCTCCCACATCGCATCAGGCGGTAGGGCTGAGGACTTGGCTCCTTCTCCTGTTTCCTTCACCTGCCTGGCCCCGCTGGCATCTGAGGCCTAGACTCTAGGTCTAACTTCATTCTTGATTTAGCGCCAGGATCATATCTAAAATCTCCCCTGCCCCTGTGAACGATGATTGATTAGAATGAATCCAACAGCATTGTTTCTTATGTTTTTAGTGCTGTGGATGGAGCCCAGGGCCTCAGACATGCTAGGCAAGTGCTCTACCAGTGAACTACACCCCCCAGCCCAGCTTTGCGATCCCTATCTGAGGAGCTAGAAATGAGGATCTTTAAGGTTGTGCAAACTAGCAGTAGCAGTCCCCCAGGCCTGCCTGAT
Source organism: Dinomys branickii (assembly GCA_004027595.1). NCBI lineage: Eukaryota > Metazoa > Chordata > Mammalia > Rodentia > Dinomyidae > Dinomys > Dinomys branickii. The sequence continues at coordinate 23,306 of PVLD010015044.1, forward strand.
TTTATGAGTTACTTGGGTGCTGTATTAGTCCCTGTCCTCTTGCTACAGATTGTAAATTCAGTAGGTCCAAAACCAAATAATTTTCAAGTGCATCTTGTATAGGCTGTTTTTTATTTGATTTTTTTTTTTTTTTTACTGGGAATTGAACCCAGGGCACTCAGACTGAGCTACATCTCCACCCCTTTTTTTGAATCAAGGTCTCAGGAAGTCTAAATTGTCCAGGTTGGACTTCAGTTTGTGATCCTCCTGCCACAGCCTCCTGGCGTGCTGTCATTATAGGCTGTGCCACCATGCTTAGCTGACTATAGTTCTTCTACTAAGGAAATTTTTTTTTTTTTGTACTGGGAATTGAACTCAGGACCTTGTGCTTGCCTATAATTCTTAAAATCATACAAATTTGGAAAACTAGATCAAGGTATATGCAAAATGTATACACATTATAAATAGATGGTAGCCTACCACCTGACAACTAGATAATCAATATCCTGAACTTTATGTCTCACGATTATTATAATAGGTCAGCCAGCCAGCAAATCCTATAGTTCATATTTTCTAATTTCAGTGTCATCTTTATTCTCATTTTGGTTTTTAGCTTTCTTTTTTCTTTTGAGACAAGGTCTCACTATGTAGTTCAGGCTGGCTTTGAACTCTCTGTGTAGCCCAGGCTGGCCTTGAACTTGTGGCAATCCTTCTCAGTCTCCCGAGTGCTGGGGATTATAGGCATGCACCACTATACCTAGCTAGTTTTTGTCTTTATTTTTAACCAACATCTTTTAGGACTGCAAAAGCTGCATAAAAATTAGATTTCATTCCAGATCAAATTTAACAGCTCTTCACCAAATAAATCTGGTACCTGGTCTGAACATAAGGCGTATTACTTTCATCAGTAAATTGAAATTATGAAACTGCCTAGGGCTGGGCGTAGTGGTGCACACCTGTAATCCCACCACTTGGGAAGTTGAGGCAGGAGGATCGTGAGTTCGAGGCCAGCCTGGGCTACAAAGTGAGCTGAAGGCCAGCCTGAACTGCATAGCAAGACCCTGTCTCAAAAAGACAAAAAAAAAGCAAAAAAATAAAATGAAAGCAATTGCCTAGGAATTAGACTTAGCTTATTTTCAGCAATTTATTCCAAGATAGGTGATAGGTAGGAATTTTGAAGGCTATAATCTTCCCCATCTGGCATTTGCATCAGCATACTGCTGATGCTTAGCTAAGTAGGGAACTCAGACTGGGGTGGTAGCTCCGTGGCAGCAGCCCTAGGTTTGTTTCCCATCATGGCAAAAAACAAGGAACTCAGCATCAAAACATTTTAATCCTAGTTCTGTCGATTCTAGAATGTGTGATCTTGAGAAAATTGCCTATCAATGACAAAAGGGAAGTAAAACTAGTACCTACCTCAGAGTTGCCAAGTTTATTACTTAGCTACTATGTGCTGAGCATGGTGAAGCACAACTGTAATCCTGGAACTCTTGGAGGCTGAGGCAGGAGGATTGCAAGTCCAAGCCAAGACTAGGCAGCTTAGTGACTTGGCAAGAACCTGTCTGGAAAAATGAATAGGGGTGCAGCTCAGTGTGAGGGTCCTGGGTTCAGTCTGCAGTCCCATAAAAAGATACTATGTATAAACAAAATGCTGTCCTTTGCCTTTTAGAAGAAATGAGGGATGGACTTGTTCACAGGAGCAGAAGTCAGTTTTTCTCATGGGAGTTCAGACAATTATGGCTCTCAGTGCAGAGGAAGCTTTAAGGCCAGCACTGATGTGTTGGGGCTGCTCCTGGAAAGGGGAAGGAGGCTGAAAAATGCTGGGTGGGCTGGGTGCCCTGAGTTCCCTAGGATACGGCCTTGTTTCCTGGAATGAATGAATGAACCAGATTTCTACTGACCTTTTCATCAAATTTGCAGATGTCCATTCCCTTGAGTGCCTCTCTTTGTGCTATTTTGGGAAGACTCCAAACTTGTAAACTGCAGATAACTGCTTCTGAGTGTCTGCTTTGCTATCATGCTCAGACATGAGTTGTTCAGCCACAGAGCTTTTGATGTGAGTCGGGCAGGCAAGTAATTGAACCTCCCAGAAACCAGACAGCACTACCTACCAAGTCTGCCGTCTTCAGCTGACGCTACAGACTGAGCATTTCCTAACTTGTGATGACTTGGGTATTTTTTCATTAGTATTTAAAATTTGTGTGTGTGTTTTTTTAAATAAATAGTACCAGGACTGGGGGCATGGCTCAGGCATAGCATACCTGCTGCCATGCATTGGCCTCTGGGCTCCATCCCATCACCTAAAACAAAGTAAAATACAATAAGCGATGCTTATAAATGGTACAAAATAGTGTCACCTTGAACCTCAGTCACTCAGTTCCCTCCAATGGAAGTCACTGTCCATTTCTTTTGAATCCCTCTAGAAAAAGTCTATGCCTATACAACTGGATGTTTATTAAAAGCTTGAACCATGAAGAAGTCATCATGAGGAAAACAGGTCACTCATATCTAATTAAACAGCTATAGAAGGTTGATTTCTTGCCTAAACACCAGAGTTACATCATAAACACGCACCAATGGGAAATCAAATATTCTTTGTCCATCGGAAACAAATCATCACATGCCAACTATCTCTAGCAGTGGGATATTTCATTCTAGATCTTTTATGGTGTAGGTGAACATACTATCACTGAACTAAACCCCAGGCCCAAGCTTCCAAAGGTCACACATGTATGTAATAATATCTGTATTGATTTTGTTCTGAGTAGTCAATGAAACAGGTAATTCAAAGCACCTAGTCCAGTGTCTGGCAGTAGCAGTCATTGAAGAAAGGGTCTGTGCTGTACAGTGATGGCCCTCTAGTGCTCTAGTGCATACTCCATGCACACATACTGGGCCAATGAGGAATGAATTCTGCTTGAATTTTAGCTTCTCTAGAAACTTTGACACTTGATTAGCTTTGAAAGTATAACCCCATAGCTTTGTAACTCACATGCCTGGAGTTTCTAAACTTGTTTTTTAAATATTCACTTATTTATCACCTGGTTTTATTTAGAAGACTTGGCTTAGGAAACAGAAGTGCCTTAGACAGTTGCCCAGTAGTGTTTGGAAACCTTTGTGTGCTTTACGCTGTTGAGATTGCTTCTGAGGCTTTTCCTTCAGCAGCACACTTCTCAAGCTTTTTGGTCCTAAGATCTACTTGCACACTTAAAAATTTCTAGTGAGGTGTGGTGGCACATGCCTGTGATCCTTGCACTCAGGAGGCTGAGGCAAAAGGATCGCTGTGAGTTTGAGGCCAGCTGGGGGTACATAAGCAAGTTCAAGGCCAGCCTACACTGCATAGTGAGACCCTGTCTCAAAAAAAATTACTCAGGTAGCTTACATTTATGTGAGTTATATATCAATATTTTCTGTATTAGACATTAAAACAACATTTTGAGATAGTTATTTTAAAGTCATTTAAAAATAGCAATAGGGCTACAGGAACAGTTCAGAGGCAGAGTATACGTTAAACGTGCTGTAGACTCTGGGTTCTATCCCCAGCACAAAAACAAAACAAACAAATAATAATAACAAATCTAGACTATTTTAACATAACAAAATTTTATGGAAAATAACTATCTTTCCAAAAACAAACAAAAATAGTGGAAAGGCTGATACTGAGCTACAGTTTTGCAAAATTCTTCAATATCCGGCTCAACAGAAGACCATGGATTTCCACAATGTTTCTACATTGTCTGTTGCAATATGTTGGGTGTTTGCTTGCTTGCTTGTTTTTTGAGACAGGGGCTCGCTGTGTAATTCAGGCTGGCCTTGAACTCACTATACAGCCTTGTTAGCCTTAAACTCGTGGCAATCCTCCTGCCTCAGCCGCCTGAGTGCTGAGGTTACAGGCATACACCACCATGCACAGCTTGTAATATGTTGTTTCAGAGGAAGCATGGAAAGAAATTTGATGTGAGACTCATCAGTAGAAAAGAGATCTTGCAGACCTGCTAGGAGACTCTCTGGGACTCCCTAGAAGTCCTCACTTATTTCCGAAAGACTTTAAGCATACGGAAAGCAGAGAGTATTTGCTCATTCTGTAGGTCACTGCGTCATAGTTTCTGGTTTTACCCATAGTTTCCCTTTGGAGTACGTGACAAAATGTTTTTGGAAGATTGAGTGATAGAAGGAGCTGTTGGCCAGTATTAGCCCACAAGTGTAATACTGAGGTAAAGGGTTTTTCTTATTTCTCAGAGGGTGAACTGGACAGATTCAGACAAAACTGTCTAAGGGGCTATGTCCTCGATCTCCCTGACGTGTTTCTTAAAAGAGGCTGCCTTAAAAAAAAAAAAAAAAAAGAGGCTGCCTAGAAAGGGCAGCTAAGGTTAGACCCTTTACCTCAGAGATCAATTTCACAATAGCCAAAAAGTAGAAGCAATCGAAATGTCCATGGATGGATGAATGGATTTTTAAAAAAGTATATAGTCTATACACACAATGGAGTATTATTCAGCCTTACATAGGAAGGAAACTCTGTCCCATGCATAACATGGATGAACCTTAAGGACATCATGCTAAGTGAAATAAGCCAGTCACAAGCAGATAAATGATGTATGATTCCGTTGGTAGGAGGTGCTGAGAATAGTACCTAAGAGGAGGTACTGAGGGGAGTAACAGACAGAAAGCAGAATGATGGTTAATGGGGTGGGGGAGGGGAAATGGAGGGTTGTTTAACTGATATTAAGAAGGACTATTTGCATGATACTACTAATACAATTAATTGTATGGTTAAAATGGTAAGTTTTATGCTACATGTATGTTACCACAACTTAAATAAATAAATATGAAAGGGGAAAGAAAGTGAACTCCTCTATTTGGTCCTCGCAGATCTCACCGTCTTAAGGACACTATTCGTTTGCACAGTTGTTTACTGAGTATATTCTTTGTATAATGTGCTTTTAGAAACAAAGATCAGTGAAACAGTTGCTGTTCTCAAGGAGTAGAATTGGACAAGAGACATTCGCAAATACAAAGGGATGGAGTAACGGGAAGAAATGGGTCTCAGAGAAGGCAGTACTTAGACTGGAGTTTTATTTTTTTTTTTTAATTTTTGGTCTTTTTTGAGACAGGCCTCACTATGCAGTTCAGGCTGGTCTTCAGCTCACTTTGTAGCCCAGGCTGGCCTGGAACTCACAGTGGTCCTCCTGCCTCCGCCTCCCAAGTGCTGGGATTACAGGTGTGTACCACCACGCCTGGCTATATGGACTGGAATTTAAGAACACAACATTTCTGCTAAGTTTTGCAGGGAGCACTATGAGCACAAAAAGTATCAACTAGTTTCCTGCATTATTGGTCAGCTAAATGCTTAGAAGTATGTTTAAAAAGTTGGGGATTAGATGTTGGGGATTATTAGTCCCACTTTCGATGTAATTTAGGAGCCCATTTTACTTGGTGAAGAAAGAAATCAGGAGGTAATGTGAGGCAATGAAATACAGCTATTGCAGGGAAACCAGACCACAGAAAAGCACATTGGATTTAGTTTATAGATCTGTTCTGCATCTTGCTTCTTCCTATAAACTTTTATTTTTACTTTTGAGGTTTTTTTTCAGAGACAGGGTCTTGTTATGCAGTTTATTTATCATTTATTATTTATTTTGATTTTGGGTGTTTTTTGGTTTGTTTTTTGAGACAGAGTTCTGCTATATACTTCAGGCTGGCCTGTATTCACTATGTAGTGCAGGCTGTTCTCAAACTTGCAGCAGTCCTCCTGCCTCAACCTCCCAAGTGCTGAGATTCCGGATATATGCCACCATGGCTGGCTTGTTATGCAGTTTAGGCTGGCCTTGAACTCACTATGTAGCTTCCTATAAACCATCAGTCTCAACATCTGAGAACTGGTTTCCTCTGTTTTAAGGTTGTAGTATGCCATAATTTACTATGTGAAAATTCTTGGCAAGCACCTTGACAAGAAACTCTATGTTCATCTTCTTACTATAGTGGCTAGTTTCTAGTGTTTCAAAACCCAGCTGAAAACTGGCTAGTGTGCAAAGGCACACACTATGTGTACACCAACAGCTGCTCTATCTTCACACTATTATATTCAGGGCGCTTTGCAGGTCCACCTCCTCCCCAGAGTGTGACCTCTCTGAGGGGTGTCTGAGGGACTTCTGTCACTCTACAACCTGGCATAGTGCACCACATATACCATAGTGCAATATTTAAGAGCTCTGCCTTTGAAAATTAGATCATTGGGGGCTGGGGATAGAGCTCAGTGGAATAAGAGACTGCCTGGCAAGCCCAAGGTCCTAAGTTTGATCCCTGGTACCGGAAAAAAAAAAAAAATTAGATCATTATGGTTTGGTGGCACATGCCTGTAACCTCAGTATTTGGGAGGCTGAGGCAGGATAATCACTGTGGGTTAGAGGCCAGCCTGGGCCACATAGTGAGTTCAAGGCCAGCCTGAACTACATAATGAGACCCTGTCTCCAAAAACTAAAATCGTTAACACCCAGATCATTAGTGGTTGAATCCTGGTCTTTAACGCTTACTATGTGACTTTGGGCAAGATCCTTAACCTCCTCTTTGGGCCTCAGTTTCTTCAACTGCAAAGAAGGTACAATAATTATACACTGTAGTGAGGAATGCAAAAGCAACTCATGTACCAAAAGCTCATAGTCCAGTGCGCTATACACAGGAATTGAGAATAGTAATTTACTATGTTAAACTCTCGGCACGTCTGTTGCATAAAAAGTAATGTTGTCAGCAGCTACACTTTGCCTAAAGGGCTTTTATCGAAAACTTTCCTGAGCTCCGGCGGGGGCGGGGGACGAGGAGGAAGGACTAGACCCCTAGCTCTCGCCTGAGCTACGTCTCTCTGAGCAGTTGCGGCTCTGAGACCCGCAGGGTGAAGGCGGAGCCCGGCGCGCGCGGGTCACGCGGGGCGCGAGAGGCGGGGCTTTGCGCGCGCTGGTCACGAGGCCCGGGGTTGACACTTCCGGGTGGGACCGAAGTGAGGCGGCCGGGAAAGGGCAGGCAAGTGCGGCGACAGTCATGGCGTATCAGGGCCTCACGGTGCCTTTGATCGTGATGAGCGTGTTCTGGGGCTTCGTCGGCTTCGTCGTGCCCTGGTTCATTCCTAAAGGTCCCAACCGGGGGTAAGTGCGCAAGGCCACCGCGGGAGGGACGCGCGCTGAGCGCGCCGGGGCCGGGGCCGGGGGCCTCGCTCCCGTGACCCCTACCCCCTACCCGCGTGCAGCCTCCTGTTACCGCCCTGTTGTTTTACCACGGCAGCGTCCTTGTCCCCGGCCCGAGTGCGAGGAGGGTCACTTTCGGCGGATTCTCCTTGGAAATGAGTTTGGAGATTTTCATCCTCACGGGTCTGGGTGGGACGAATGCCTCCGAAAGGCGTGTATGCGGACGCCAGAAATTGGGCTTTCTCCTTCGCCCACTTCGGCCGCTTAGGCCTTGCCTTCCATTCTCACGAGGCCTTGTTTGCTGGAACATTAAAGGGTCAAGTAAATAAACCAAATTTGCTCTCCGCCTCATCTGCATACACAACTAGTTGCATACACAACTAGCTTGTTCCACAGCGAGCCCAGACCTCACACCTAGTGGGCGCCAGCGGGGGGCTGGGGCCGGATCCCCAGCAGGAGGTATTGTTTCGAGTCCCCTGCGTCATACCTTTTGGAGGACGCTCGTCTTCTTGTTGTGAGGGTAACAAGTGCTTTGGAATGTTCTACTATGAAAGATTTGCCCTTTCAGACTTTTTTAAAAAGAGCTTTGTCTCTTTGGGAAGTAAACTTCTGACATGTAGTATAAAATAGTCTTCAAAAAATACGTAAAATAAAGCAGTCTTCAAAGGAGCCTTGGGCACCCTCTTTCTGGTTCCTCTTTTGCTTTTTAATCATTTCTTTCCCCCTCAGTTCAAGATCATGGGGCAGTGTGACTTGGACTGATGTCAGAGTGTGTCACAAACACTGTTAACCCTTGAAACATTGGCAGCCTCACAGTGCTTCCTTTCACAGTACTTCGTGGGCACAGTAGGCTCTAAGTGTGTGTTGAGTGGGTAGTTAGTTCTGTTGCCTTCATTGAAGGAAAGGAAATTTTATTGTTCCATTTGCTTTCTGCAGTAACTTGCTTTTTCTTTTAGCCTAAAAATAAGCCGCACATTTTAAAAATGGAAAAATGGTAGACGAATTTCCATCATTTGTAAGCATTAGATGTCACCTTCCCCCTTTCTGAGCAGATATATAGTGTCCTATCACCAGCTTGTAGTAGATACAGATTTACTTTTTTTAAAATTTTTATTTATTTATTTATTGGTTGGTATCGGGAATCGAACTCAGGACCTTGTGCTTGCCAAGCAGGCTCTTGTGCCGCTGAGCTATATCCCCTGCAATTTATTTTTAAAAGTGGATAATCTTACAGTATTGCCCAGGCTGGTCTGCAGCTGGAGATCTCAAGAAATCCTACCACCTCAGCCTCTCAAGCAGTCAGACATATGCCACTCCTGCCAGCATGATAGTTGCTGTAGTGTCAGAATTGTAAGGTTATTAAAAGAGTTTTCATGAACCAAATTTAAATAAACCTGTTTTTCCTACTTGAGTTGCAGACCACAAAATGCTTCTTTGTTAGCTTATCTTCAGTGGTTTTATTACTGCCTTTCTAGCCTTCATCCTCAGAAAAACATCTGAGGCTGACAGTATTGACCACTTCTTTCTTGTTTTGGTGCTGGAGATGGGATCCAGGACCTTGTACACAATGCACTCTGTCACCGAATTCACACTGCACCACGCAGCCCCCGTAACTCCTCTTTTAAAGACTGCCCTGCTCCTGTTACACAGGTAGATAATACCCCTCTTATGGCTACTCAATTTCTAGCCCTAGTGTAATGATTCTGGGATTTGACCTGCTAGTGATACATTATCTGGTTCCAGTTCACAGCTTCCATTACAGTCCTTGTCTTTCCTGTTCTTAATAAGATTGAGCAGTTCTTGAAACAGTACCTGCTTAGAGTTACAGGGCTACCTTTTGAGAAACACTGGTCCTAGGTAGATGACCTCTGTGACCTTGGACAGTTCAGTTAACTTTTCCATGATTCCATTTCCTCACTATTCCTTTTACATGTGCAAATCAAACAGTGTTTTGAAATACATGAAGGAGCTGGATGAGTTTTAATACAGGAAAAAGCTATGTCTGATTTGAGGTGTTAAAAGCCTTTATTAAGGAAGTAGTAAAGGAGCTAGCTATGTAAGGCAAGAAAGGCAAAGGGCTTTGATGCTGCATCCTCTGCTCCAAGAGTCTCCTGCATACCACATTGTGGAAAACGGTTGTTAGGAGTTAAGGACCTGAAGAGGAAGGGAGAGGAAGGCAGAAAGAAAAAGGCTCCTCCAGGCCTGCTGCTGGCCGAAAGCAAAGGGCTCTTTCAGTCTTGTCTGCAGCTGAAAAGGGGTGGGATCAAGGCAAGCCTGTGCGTGTAGGCAGCCTTCCTGGCCGTTCCTGTTCTTCCTGGTTTCTGTTTTTAGGAACCCACAGATTCTGTATAAAAGGTTCAGGTTTTTTCACAGTGGCTCCCTTACCAGGTGTGGAGGAAGTGATGAGGAATGAGCACAGGAATTGGTGTGCCAGGAATTCAGTCAGCTGCAATGTTTCCAACACTTTCAAACATACATAAAAGTAAGAACAACAGTGAAATGAGTGCCACCTACCCCCACCTAGATTTAAGAACATACATTTGCTTTATCTGTGAACACATAGGAGTATATATGTAGGTATCTTTTTCAAGTTTTGTTGAATCATTTGTAATAAATTGCACTCTTTGTGACTCTTTTTTTGAGGTAGGGTCTTGCTGTGTAGACCAGGCTGGCCTCAAACTTGCAGCAATCCACCTGCCTCACTCTCCTGAGTACTGGTATTACAGGTGTGCACCACCATGCCTGTCTTGTCTTTGTGACTTTCAACCTCTAAGTACTTAAGCATACAGCCCCTGAGAAGAAGAATCACATTTGAGCTGGGCATGGCGGCAGATGACTGTAATCCTAGTACTCTGGGTTTCAAGACAAGAGGGCCTTAGCCTGGCCAACTTAGTGACTTAGTAAGACCCTCTCTCAAAATTCTTTTAAAACGGCCATGGATGTAGCTCAGTGTGAGCAGAAGCAGCGTCTCAGCTCACTGAGATGATCTTTTGGGGGAAGAGATGATAGGGAATGGACTTTAGGTTGGGGCACAGTATGGGGATAGATGAGTAGCAGCTTGGAATTAAAACTCCTAAACGGTTCATTCTCCAATAGTGGAAAAAGAAAAGACTGCTGCACAGGATGTACCGTGGGGGACAGTGAAGGCGCCTGCTTTGTGGTTGGAAGTGTTGGAAGTAGAGGGAGGTGAGGAGGGTGAGCGGAGAGCTTTGATTACAGGTGAGGAGCCGGGCTTGATTCTGTCGGTCTTCACTTTTATGGTGCGGTTAACACACTTTTTACCACAAACCCTCATAATACTTATGTATTATGTGTAGTGTATAAATTATTTCAAACAATCTGTCTTCAGAGTATACTATCTAGAATCTGATCAGCTGCTGCCAACCTTAGCACTTGGATTATCGCAGTTCACCCTAACTAGTTTTCCTTTTCCTTTACCGCTCTTCCCTCCAGTCTCTTGCAATCAAGCTGAGCAATCCTATTAGAATTGGAGTCAGATTTTGTCTGTCCTTTCCTCAGACCCTTCCGGTTCACTTAGTCTTCTTGCAGCCTGTGTGATACTGCTTTGGCCTCTCCTCTGACCAAGCTGTCCTTGATTTGCTCAGCCACATAGGCCTCTTTCCTTGGAACCAGGTGTGACCCTCGCACTTCCTGTCTTTGCTTTTGCTGTTCCCCCAGCCGGGAACCCTCACTTGCCTTCTGTGAGTCTGCAGTCAAATTCCACCCCTCTGCAATGCTTTTCCTGGCTGCCTCTGAAATCGCAGCTACACACTGGCCACGTGTAAGAAGTTCCTTCTTTATTAACCTTAGCACTTGCTGACCATCCGGCATACTAATGATATTGTGTATTTTTAATTTATTGTTCATCTTGCTTGTTGTCCTCCCCAACTAGCATGTGAACCTCAGGAGAGCAAGGTGAGGTTTAAATCTTCTTGGTGGCTCATACCTGTAATCCTAACATGCCTGTAATCCTAGCATTTGGGAGCCTGAGACAAGAGGATCTTTGTGAGTTTGAGGCCAGCCTGGGCTACAAAGTGAGTTCAAGTCCATCCTGAACTGCATAGCGAGACCCTGTCTCAAAAAGACAAAAAACCCCACAAAAAACCAAACAACTTTGTTCACGTCTCCTGGGACACTTAGTGCAAGTCTGCGGAATGGATGAATGTGCCAGTAGATTAACCAGAAAAAATGCACACACAAAACATCTGACAGATGAGTTAAAGATAAATATAAGAGCCTGGCATAGTGGCACACAACTGTAATCTGAGCACTTGGGAGGCTGAGGCAGGAAGATCCTTGCAAGTTCAAGGCCAGCCTGGGCTACAAAATGAGTTCATGACCAGCCCAAACTGCATAGTGAGACCCTGTCCCAAAAAGGCCAAGAAAAAGATAAATATAAAAAGGGCTTTTCATAGTTACTTCACAGGTTCTAGGAGATAATCTTCCTCACTCCGAGGGGGTGGAAATACCTCTTTGGAAATAACTCCTCTGGGTGTGGGGAGGCCACTCTCTAGTCTTAAGCTGGAGAGTAATACAGTGAAATACAGTGAAAGGAATAGATTAATCTGAGTGATTGTAGATAGAATGGAAGGGATGGAAAAGACTTGAATCTGCCAGCAATAAATTAACTAAGCTACGCTGGTTAATTGAGCCGATGGTGGGGATGGCAAGGAAGAAACCCGGTTATGGGAAAGATGTCTTAGAGGGTCAGTCCTTGGCAGTGGTGATGGTGAGGTACGGGGGGGTGAGCAGAAGATGAGAGATACAGGAGGGGATGGGAGGGCTGTTCCTGAGGGGTCAGAGGTTCTCTGTGTGTGTGTGTGCGCTGGGCACTGAGCCCCGGCCCTCACTAATGCTAAGCACACAACCTACTACTGCCAAACCCCCAGCCCTGAAGGGTGGTAAGTTTAGAAAGGGAGCTTTTGGTTTGTTTCTTTGCTTTGAGACAAGGTTTCACTGTGTAGTTCAGGCTGGCCTTGAACTTACTATATAGCCTAGGCTAGCTTGAGACTCTCAGCAATCCTCCTGCCTCAGCCTCCCAGACGTTGGGATTATAGGGGTGTGCCATGATGCCCGGTTTGGAAAGGGAATTTTTGGGAAGAAATGGAAAGGATATTATGAATTCTTTTTTAAAAATGTTGAAATTCAGCTGATGAGAGATCTGCATGTAACTTTCAGACACAAATAGAGAAAGAGGAGAAGTCAACACTAGAGAGCATAGTTTAGAGCCAAAGTGTGAACTCAATGCAGAAAGTACTACCGAATGGGGCAGTTAGTGGGTGTTAGAACTGTCACTACAGACCATTCAGTTTCAGATAAGTTTGATTTGGACGTTTAAGCTGTGCCATCAATATACCCTTTACGTACAGATGTTTATGTATTTAAACTACCAAGTATACCCTCAGACGCACTGTAGTCTACTGGATATTTGAACAGATTTGAGTCTGCTTTCGTGATGCACCATCTGTGGCTGTTTAATAATGTGCAAAGGGACTTAAACCATTGTATGCAGCTTGCTAGTTATCTAATGATATTTATATTTTCCTTTTTTAGAGTTATCATCACTATGTTGGTGACCTGTTCAGTTTGCTGCTATCTCTTGTAAGTATATTGACTCTAGTAAGTAGTTTTGCCTAAAAATAATAAGCAGTTATTCTGGGTATTTTATGTGTGCTGTTCATACGCTTTTCTTATTGAAGCTTAACCCTCATGTAATAGGTAGTGGCCTCAAATTGAAAATACACATTTCTAGTGCCCAGTATATTGCATGAAAACTGTGCAGATGCGCTCCTTCTGGGAAAACACATGTAATTTTCATTGACACAAATAAAGCTCATAATTAGCTGAAAATTATATTACTTGATATTTTAGAATTGTGAAATATTTAGATTTACTCATTCCACTTACATATGTCCCCATGAAGCTCATAAAGCCATTCTTTTTTTTTTTTTTTCGTTTCTTTGGAAAAGTAAAAGAGAAGAGTGAGACAGGCAGTCAGTGGGTCTGTAGAGTGAGCTTAGGCTGAATAAAGGAGGAAAAGGCAAGATAAGAGAGCACTGGAGAGAGCAGGGCAGGCTGTCCTGAGGAAAGCCACTATGGCCAGAAAGCCATTCCTTCCTGTGACTTACCTGATGGACAGAAGTTGAGCTAGACTTATAATCAAGTAGAATAAGGATAATCTCCTAAGTCATTCATTGTACACTATATCAGTGTAGTACTTTGCATCTGTTTGAATGGATTCATTATATAAATTATTGAATGAAAACCATTTTAGGAAATGTAAGGTAATTTCTCTCCTCAAACGTATATGTTTAGAATCTTGCCCTTTATCTTCCTGAATATGAGCCATGGCGGAATTGTAGTTGAGCTATTTTAAAGGTGTTTCCAGCTGTTGTCCACATTCTCCTTTTTCCTGAAGAATATGGAACAAGTTAAGCCCCAGAAAAACAGTTAAGTTTTAATCAGTTCTTGGAGAATAACCACTTCTGTGCGTTGAAAGGCTATAGGATTTCCACTTCTTTTTTTAAAAAATTGAAATATAGATCACATACCTTAAAAGTCACTTTTTAGGAATTTCTCTTTAGAGTTTAGAATGAGTGATTTTTTTTCCTTAAAGACAAGTTTCTAGCTTTTGGAGAGTTTAGTGACATGGAAAAGACTGGTGTTGGGCCAAGTATTTAGTGCCCACTCGAGGTAGATAGGAGCAGTTCTAATCCATTCTGAGATGAAAGGCCAGTTCTCTGTGTTATCCTGAACCTGAGAATGTCCAATATCCTTGGGCTTTTCCACTGAGGTTATTGAAGAGAGTTTATGGAGATGAGCCAAAGTCCAGCTCTTAGCATAGATAAGCCTCTCACTGTCAGAGTTCTACCATGAATTGTTTGACTCTCTGGCCAGTAATTTTACTATACTTTTTTTTTTTTGGTACTGGGAATTGAACTCTGGACTTCATGCTTGCAAGGCAGGTGCTTGCGCTGCTGAGCTATTTCCACAGCCCTTGGTCAGTACTTCATTCACTTGTTCTATCCAGCTATACCCAGGTGTGATGGTGCTGTAATCCCAACATAGAGGAGGCTGAGGCAAGAGGAATGCTGCAAGTGTGAGGCCAGCCTAGGTTCCATAGTGAGTTCAAGACCAGCCTGGACTACGTAGTAAGACCTTGTCTCAAAAAAATTAAAAATAAATAAAGGAATAAATGTAACTTTAGGGTGAATAAATGTAACTTTAGGGTTGCCTTGGTTATTTTTCTCTCCTTGCTGAGACAGAATACCCAACGCCCAAAATGAAGGAAGGAAAGTTTTATTTAGCTTACAGTTTGTGGAGGTTTCAGTCCATACTTGGCTGGTTCTGAGGCAGAGTGGCACATGGCAGAGGACAAACATTCATGGCAGCAGAGCACAGCAAAAGGGAGGAATGGAGGGCAAGCAGCGTCTTGCTACCTCCTTTACGTTGTAAACAGGCTACCCCCACCCAAGGGGCTACATAGCAGGCACACAATCTCCATGCCCTCCTCTTCCACAGGCTCAGGATATATACAAAGTAAGCGCCCTGGCTTCCTGCTGAGTCACTCAGCTAAACCTCTAGACTCCCCAAGTTGACACAATGTATCAACCACAAGGGTGTTTTGTTTTTGTTGTTTTAGAGATTGTGCCAATGAGCCTGACTGAGGTACATCTCCAGCTGCTGCCACCCCTTTTGAAACAGGGTTTCATGAAGCACTAAATTGCTTAGGCCAGGGTTTTAATTCTCCTTACTAAACCTCCTGGACTAGTAGGATTACAGGCATGCACCATCAGGCAAGGCTGAAACTTTGGGATTTTAAAGCTGAATTAAAATATGTTACAAATCAGGCGTGGTGGCGCATGCCTATAATCCCAGAACTTGGGAGGCTGAGGCAGGAGGATTGCTGTGAGTTTGAGGTCAGCCTGGGCTACAAAGTGAGTTGAAGGCCAGCCTGAACTGCAGAGCAAGACCTGGTCTCAAAAAATATACTTATATCTGTACATACATCTATATAGTGTTTGACTATTTTAACAGTAAGGCACAGATAATGGAACTTTATAAAAACTTATTTTTGACTAGTCATGGTGGCTCACAACTGTAATCCCAGCACTCAGGAGGATGAAGCAGGAGGATCACTGTGAGCTTGAGGCCAGGCTGGGCTACAGAGTGAGTTCAAGGCCAGCCTGAACTACATAACAAGATCCTGTCTCAAAAGATAAATGAATAAAAATTAAAAACTTGTTTTTTTCTGGTTAGAGTGATAAAAGGACTTTTTTTCAGGTGATAGCTTAGTCTTCAGAATGAAAGTCTGACAAATAACATGAAAGGAATTCTTTCACTAGTTGTATTCATCTCTGAAGAGTAAATGTGAACAAATTCATGTATGATCAAAAATTCCATCATTTTAATAAGGATGATGGAACATCAGCTTATCATACTGACTCTCCCTTAGAAATCTGGACAAGGGAGCCCTTTATCAATATGAGTGCCAAGGAGTGGTCCTATGATTGAAAAAGCCTTTGTTTTTACTGCTTTGAAGATCGCTGCAGTGTGAGGATTAAGCTGATAGGGGTATGTATCTTGCACTTGATCTTAGCTAAAAGGCCAAGAAGCAATTGATGGTGGTATCTTAAAAAAGAAAAAATTACTGCACAAGGGAATGACTTAAGAGTAAACTGAAGTGGTAGAACATATTTTGTAACTTTCTGATTCTCTGTCATCTTTGGTTTGTGGTTAATTTTCATGATGGTCTCTTTAAAAGACCAAAACCTTTGCAACCAGTCTCGTGCTTCTTTTTTTTTGTTCGTTTTGTCTGTCTTTTTCTTTGTATATTTTTTGAGGCTCCTGCTGTGTAGTCCAGACGTGAATGCAGAGGTGACAGGCGGGCACCACCGCACCAGCACTTCTT
This sequence comes from Dinomys branickii, assembly GCA_004027595.1. NCBI lineage: Eukaryota > Metazoa > Chordata > Mammalia > Rodentia > Dinomyidae > Dinomys > Dinomys branickii. Next base: position 39,374 of record PVLD010015044.1, read on the forward strand.
TTCCTTTTCAGGTGTAAAATGAATAACTGGACCTGGTTGGAAATTATTTCTCTTTGAGTCCTAGTGACTCAGTTGGAACTGTCCATGAGCACTGTCTCTTGGTGTCTAGACACTAGTTCACATCTACGCTTGGCTGCAAGTGCTGGTGAGTGTTGACAGTGGGTTGGTCAGTGATGTTTTAGTTAAGGTAGTTGTCTTAGTTAATTTTCTCTTGTTGTTAAGACAAAGTACCTGACACCCAGAGCTCAAGGAGGAAATGTTTATTTAGCTCACAGTTTGTAGAGGTTTCATTCCATAATCTGCTGGTTCCAAGGCAGACTGACAGGGCAGAGCAGCATCACAGGGGAGAAACAGTTTGTGGCAGGCAGAGGCAAAAAGCAAGTGACAGCTGAGAGACCTTCGCCCTCTTTGTGTCCTTTGTATTTTACCCAGAGTGGGTGGCGCTCACACCCTCAGTCCTACCGTTGCACCACGAATCAGTCCCAGTGTCACACTCCAGATCTGGCCAGCCCTGCAGAGCCTCCTGTGAGTGCACGAGGGTGACATCTAGATAGAAGCCAAAGCAGTAATTTCAGGTCTTCTTACATTAATGCTTCTGCAGACCGTTTTATGGAGACATTAGCGGGTGGTATCATTTTATGAAACCACTTTTTTATTTCTTTGAAACTTGATAATATACTGTATTTAGTAAGATACCTGCCTAATAAAAGTATGGACATAACTCAGACTTCATGTTTTACAAACCTAATTTACAAAGGAATGGGATTCTATCATAAAATAAATTTGAAAATTTAAAAGAAAATTCACTATTGGACGTGATAGTATGTTTTTTTGAAAATATTTACTTTGAAGTAAGGCACCCTCAGAAAAACTGTCTTTCCTAAACAAAGTCCTGTTTTGAAATAGCTTCATGAACTTTTAAATTGCCTTCTGTTTATAGCATTTTCTTGCCTTGCTAGTTTGTTCTAGTTTAAGGTTTGATTCCAAAGGACAGAACTTATTTCAGCTCTGAATAAGTCAAGTTCTCTGCCAGTATAACCTCATTTCTGTTAATAATTCAGCACAGAAAGGTCTGAATGTTACTGCTTTCCTCTTTGAGGTATAAGATAGCTTTTGCCTAACTATACAATCCTGTAAGTTACTGTCCTGTACTTTCTCTGGTCTTACGTTTCCTTCCTTTCTCCCTCCCTTCCTTTCTCCCATCCTTCATAATTCTTGGAACACACCTTTACCACCCCCTTAGGTTAATTTTTAATGTCGAATTATGTTTTAGCTTACCTACAACTCACAAAACTCACATTTTAAGGGGGAAATTAGGAATTTAGTGTGGTAGTGTAAATATACAGTTGCTTCTTGAAAAATGTGCTCTATCTTTAGCACTTGAATAATTTGTACATCTTACCAGCAGAGTGATACAGAAAAATGAATATTGACTAGAAGTCAGGAAACCTAAGTTCTTCTAGGCTGAATAGTACATGGTTTAGTTATGTGGTAGGGTACTTTGTAAGGCGGGATTTTTTTGAGGCGTGATCTCGCCATGTAGTTCAGGCTGACCCTGACTCACTATGTAGCCTAGGATGACCTTAAACTTGAAACAGCAACAAAAACTCCTCTTAGCTCAGCCTTCTGAATTCTGGGATTACAGATGTGCTCCACCATGGTCAGGTTGTTTTGTGAGTTACAGAGAAGATGCTAAATTTAAAAACAGAGGACCTTAAAAATGTAAAGTGACTGCCAGGTATGGTGGTGCACGTATGTAGTCCTAGCACTTAGGAGGCTAAGGTAAGAGGATCTGTATGAGTTTGAGATCATCCTGGGCTACATAATGGGTTCAAGGGCAGCCTGACCTACATAGTGAGACCTTATATTGAGAACAAACAAACAAACAAACAAACAAAATATATATATATACACACACACACACATACATACACACACATATATATGTAAAGTCATATTACTGGTGATTTATTGTATATACTTCATATACTTTTTTTTTTGTTCTTTTTGAGACAGGGTCTCACTGTATAGTTCAGGCTGGCCTTAAGCTCACTTTGTAGCCCAGGCTGGTCTCGAACTCACAACCATCCTCCTGCCTCAGCCTCCTGAGTGCTAGGATTACAGGCGTGTGCCACCACGTCTGGCCATATACATTATTTTAATTTGAAAAAAATATATGGTACTTGTGAGCACGGTTTGCTTACAGAGCTGTGGAGTATGTGTTTTATTGATCCCTGTTGGAGTTCATTAACTGGACCTATGTTATTTATAGTCTACTGTGAACTGGGCACTAGATAGGTAGCTGTGAATGAATGGAACCCACGACCCCCTCCCTTGTTAGTGAGAGAAGCTGACAGTTCCCAGAAGCTCCTCATAGCCTATTCACTCATTCCCAGACAGGTTTCCCCCCCCTCTCAGTCCCACAAATGCCTGTTCATTTGTGACCCCCAAAGATTTCCCCTCGTCTTTCAGTGCAGTGTTACTCAGCACAGCATTATAAGGACCTGTATGGCCTACAGGAATTTGCAGATCGATAGCTGAACCCAGCCACCTTCACTGGCCTTTCTGGGTCCTGGCTGTAGTGCTGTAATCACCTGCCAGGGCCCTGGGTTCGATTTCCTGCCAAGTAGCTACAAACTGGTCAGTTTCAGGGATAGTCTTTCTCTCATCAGTCTATCTAAGGTACCGGCAAGAACTTCACACACGCTAGGCAAGCACCAGACTGCTGAGCTACATCACTCAGCCCCTTCCCTTGATTCAGTTCTAGGGATTAAACCCAAGCCCTCTGAACTGAGCTACATCCCTAGCCCTTTTTTTTTTTTTTTTTGTTGGTCTCTTTGAGACAGGGTCTTGCTGTGCAGTTCAGGCTGGCTTCAAACCCACAGCAATCCTCCTGCCTCAGCCTCCCAAGTGCTGGGATTAGGGGCGTGCGCTGCCACGCCTGGCTCCTCTTATTTTTTATTTTGAGATAGGGTCATGTTAAGTTGCCCAGTCTGGCTTCAAACTTGCAGTCCTCCTGCCTCAGCCTCCTGAGTAGCTAGGATCATATGCTTGTGCTACCATGCTTGGCTGTAGTATGTACTTCTGCTATTCAACTCTTGGTTTTTTATTTCATTGTTGTTTAGAGACAGGGTCTCCTTATATTACCCAGGCCGGCCCTGAATCCTTGGGCTCAAATGATCCTTCTGTCCCAGCCTCCTAAGTAGCTGGGCCTACAGGTATGCAACCACTGTGCCTGGCTTTTTCTGTTGTTGTTGTTGTTTGTTTTTTAACTTTTTAAAACTAATGCAGATATATTCTATAATTTGACTGTCACCCACCTTCACTCATCCCCAATGTTGTTTCATCCTCACACATTTTCTCTACCACCTTAAGTTATTTTGAAACAAACCTAGTTATTTGTAAATATTTTGTTAATAATCACTATTTTCAAGTTATTATATAAAAAAATTTCTTTGTATCACCAAACATCCTGTCATATTTTAAATTTTCTACTTATTTCATTATTAACAGTTTGCTTGACTAAAGAGTCACATAGATGTCACAGGTTGTAGTTGGTAGAGGTGTCTCTTTAGTATCTGTTTACGGATTTATTTCCTATATCTCTTTCTCTTTTTTCCCTTGGTTTTGTTTGTTTGATACAGTGTGGTTTGGTTTTGGTGCTGGGGATTGAGCCCAGGACCTTGCACACATTAAGCATACTTTCTGCCACTGAGCTACAACCCCAGGGCCTAGGAATTTTAATGGAAACACTGGGTTGTTTGCGTTCTAGTTTTCCAAAGGCTAGTCTTCGTTAATTGCATACCTTTGGTATTGCTTAAGAGGCTGCACAGTATTTCCTGTAAATTGGCAGTCATATCTAAAGGCTAGATCAGATTCAGGTTCAATATTTTGGCAAGTCTGTTTCATAGGTGGTGTAGGGTACTCTCATGAGGAAGTACATACCGTCTGCTTTTTCTGTGTTGTTGACAGCCACTGATGAAACTGTTTCTGTAATTTCTTGTTCATTCATTAGCTAGAATGCATCTATAAATAAAAATGTACTTCATCAACTATTTAGTTATCCAAATAACTCAAAAACAGTTCATAAAGGGAAGATGGGATGTATGTGTGGTTTTCCCTTTACTTAGCAGTTTTAAAAGTAATGGACTGGTTTCCTAACATCCTCCAGTGGTGAACAGTAATTTTGTTTTTATTGGTATTGTTATAATCTCAAACATGTAGCGGATTGACAACTGGTGATCAATTTGTAACCGCCAGCTGAACTGAGTAAGAGTGGTGGGAGGCCTACCTGGAGACTGTTGCAAGCTGCATAAGAGGCAGAACTGGAGAAGCAAAAAAGAGAAAGGCTGTTGGGAGGTGGAAGAAGCAGGAGTTGGTTCTTTTGGAGGAGCTTGTCGTCATGCTGCCTTTCCTGATGAACTTGGCTGTTTTCATCCTCCGAGGAGCTCAGGACCTTGTTGATACTGAGAATAGCTTCAGTTCCCTTGGGGCGAACTCTGGTCTTCACTCTGAGTATCACTTCCTGGCTCCGGAAGGGAAGATGGTGCTCTGCCAATCTCCTGGAGAAGCTTGCTGGGTTGGCTTTCCTGATGGGAACTTGGCCATTGTGATCATTAGAGGAGCTTGGGACCTCACTGTTGCTGAGGATCGCTGTGGTACCTTTTGGGGGAGCTCTGGTTCTTCCTCTGAGCATCATTTCCTGACTCCAGTGCAGATCCCTCAGCCTGCTGGCACAGATCCTTCATCCTGCTAGCACAGACTTTTTAGATTCCATACTGACCTTAGGGTCTTCCCAGTGCGGATTTATGAAACAGGCCTGCATGAGATACTGTTATGGGCCCTGGGCCTCCAGTTGGACTCATGAGAGGCACTGTTATGGGCTCTAGGTCTTCAGCTAGACTCATATAGGACATTTCTGATGAATCCAGGCCCTAGGCTACATTCTTTGGTCTTAGTATGTGGACAGATTTCCTGTGCTCTCTTGTATATAATTCTTTGGGTGACTATTATAAATAATCTTATAAAATGTGTCCTGTATTATATTGTTTCCCATTGTAAAATATCCCTGAACCATGACACATGTAAATATGTGTGATGTGTTGAAGTTCACTATAATTAATAGCCCAGTTGATGTTCAGATTATCCAGCCTTGGCCAGTGTTACCCTCTTCAGCTGGCTCCTGACTCCCTTCCACCCAGCTGTGTAGCATGGGTTTTATCTGGCCTTCCATTAGCTTGTTGTTAGTCTCTGTCTTCATCCCTAACTGAAGTTCCTTCAGGACAGAAAAACATTTTGTAGAAGCAGGATGTCTATGTCTTTTTCTCCTACCTAGTTTGTTGATGTCTGCTAATAAAAGGAAATAACGGCATAAATACTGGAAGAGAGTGGGTAACAAATTAAATTTGTTCCTGATATGTTAGGCCCTCTTGTCCTTGGGCCTTTTAGTTTAAAACTCTTAACTCACATAGCCAGAAGAAGCCGTGAACTTTTAGGTTGTTTGCTTGTTCTTTCATTGGGTTTTTCTCAGTTTGTCTCTTACTTATTTTTGTTTTGTCATTTTAAGACAGGGTCTTGCAGTGTAGTTCATACTGGGTGAACTAACTATGCAGCTCTGGCTGGCCTTGAACTCACATCATGCATCTCCCTCAGTCTCCCAAGTGCTGGGATTACAGGGGAGCACTGCTACCTGGCTTATCACTCTTATTTACAGTCATTTGTTTTATAGCTTGTTATGTATCTTTATATGGGATTTTTCCAGTAAACATTTTATAGAGTCACCACTGTGTTTTTTTTTTTTTTTTGGATAACAGCTTTATTGAATTAAAATTTGCATACTGTACTATTTGCAAATTTAAAGTGTATAGTTCAGTAGATTTTGGTATATTGACAGTTGTGTGACTGTCAATTTAGATCATTTTTATTATCCCCAAACAAAACACTGTCTTCTAGCTATCATCTCCCAATCCCTCCATTCTAAATCCAGACAGCCCCTGAGCCACTGAGCTAAAATCTTTGGAAATTTTTTAAAAATTGAAAATAGGCCTTGCTCATGGCAACAATAAAGACTGTAATGTATCCAAAGAAATGGAAATCCTGGGTGTGGTGCCACACATCTGTAATCCCAGCATTCTTGGTAGGCAGGACGGAGGCTGAGGCAGGTGGATTGCTGTGAGTTCCAGGCTAGGCCAGCCTGCACTACAAAGTAAGACACTGTCTCAAAAAACAAACAGATGGAAATCCTGCAAAGTGAAGTCTCATACCAAGTTGAAGTGAAAATAGAAACCAATAGCAGAAACTTAGAATACAGTAACTTTTTTTCCCTATAATGTGCGTCTTATTTCGTACTTTATTGATACATTAACTTTTTCATTTAAGGAGAACCATGTTCAAGGTTGTGTGTCTGATTTACTTCACTCAATGTTATGGTCTCAAGGTGCACCTATTTTTCCACAAATGCCTCATGTTTATCTTTACAGCAGAACGTATCAGTTCTTGAATGTACAGTGGACAAGCCGACCTCTGTTCTGCAGAGGTGATGGTCAAATGAGGACAATCAAAGCAGCACATTAACAATATAGCAGTAATGTTGATCTTAGTCTGTATAGCAAAAGTAGTTCTTAGTTTGACAGAGTGCTTTAAAGGGCCAGACAAGGTGCTATGACAGCAGTGGAGGCTCTGGAAAGGAGAACAAAGGTTACTGAGGGTGTTCACAGAAAGCCTCTTGGAGGAGGAACTGGCCATGGAGGGAACTAATAGGCCAGGCCTCCTACAAAGCCGAAGGACTGAGGTATAGGTAAAGAGCTTGGGATGTTCAGCCAGGGCAGCACAGTGTTGCTGGGCTTAGGGTGGGGAGTGGGAGGTTCAGCATTTGGGTCAAGCCCAGCCAGGTAGGATTTTATGGGCAAGGGTAAGGAAGTTTGGTTTTATATCAAGGGGTAGGAGATCTTTGTAGAGTTTCACTAAAGGAGTGTTTGGAGGGATGATCCCTCTGGCTGCTCTATGGAGAATAGAATATTGGCAGGAACAGCAGAATGAGGACACCTGTCCAGAGGTTACGCATTCACTCGGGTGAGAGATCCTTGTTGTTTGGCCTGAGGTGATGGTGTTTAAGGTGCAGAGCAGTGCACAGGTTTGAGAGCTACTGTGGGAGTGGAAGTATTTGGTTCTGCAGATGGATTGGATGTAGTAGGTACCAGAGATCATCCCCAGGTTCCTGGATTAGACCATTAACCGAGGTGGTTTAGTCTTTGGACAGGATGAGTTTTGAGACAAAAATTTTACTGAAGCCATGTTAAGATCTGAGATGCCTCTAAAACTTCCAAGAGCTGTTATATGTGAAATTGGGTAGGAGGGGGAAATATTTGAGGCCATGAGAAAGTAGGTCAGTAGTGGTGAACCCACAGTACACATGCCTGAGTGGGCTGTTTGTATTATTGAAAGTTGTAAAGGGTTCACCATGACTGACATAGGTAATTAGCTAATGCAGTGTTTCTCTGCCAGGCTGTTGCTGGCATCCAGTGAATAGAGGTCAGGGTTGCTCCTGAACATTATACCTACAGCACTCAGGAGGCGGAGGCAGGAGGATCACCACATGTTGGAGGCCAGCCCTGGGCTACATATGGAGTTTCCAGCCATCCAGAACTACACAGTGAGAACCTGTTTCAAAAAAATCCAAAAAACCCTCAAAACATACCTGGCACACAATAACCTTGCCTTCCCCTTAGGGAAGTAAGCAGCCCAAAAGGTCTATAGTGATGAGGTTAAGAAACTCTGGCCTAGAGTACGAGAAGAGACTGAGGGGAGAGCCACAACTGAGGATGCCAGCCTTTGGGTGTGCCACAGCCCCACCCCCAACATCTGTGCCTTTACTCTCTGCATTTGTGGTTATTCAAGGTCATTCACAATTTGAAAATGTTACTAGTTATGTTTATTCTTTCAGGAGAGCTCACATTCACATAACTTCTATTACAGTAAGTTGTTACAATTCTAGCATATGATTATTGTTTACTATACCTAATTTATGAATTTAGGTATATGATGAAATACATAAAAGCACACATATCGGGCTAGGGATATAGCTCAGCAGCACAAGCACCTGCCTAGCAAGTGCAAGGTCCCGAGTTCTATTCCCAGTTTAAAAAAAAGCACACATATGAAATAGTGGATATCACATGTATATGTGTATATATGGATATATGTGTAGATACGGTTTTGCACCACATGTGGTTCCAGGCATCTACCTGGGGTTTGGGAACAACTCCTTGGGTAAGGAGAGACCACTGTACAGACAAGGAGAAGCCAAACAGGGCAACCTAGGAGAGCTGCCTCTGTTTGAAGTAAGAGGGCATGACTGGGAAAGTTGAAAAAGTGATAAGGTGGTAAAAGGCAGCAGGCATGGAACTTAAGTCAGTTTTTCACAAGGAAGGGTGGGAAATTGTCTGAGGGCAGCACAGGAGAAGCAAAAGTGTCACTGACCCCATTTGCCAAAGACTAATCAGCCATCTCTGCTTTAGTGAGCTGGTGAGTTAAGCTGGAAGTAGTGGAAGGTCCCCAAAGACAAGGAGGTATGTGATCCAGTGTCAGATCCTTCAGTAAGAGCTGCAGGGAAGACAGTAGAAGGGTTTAGAAAAAGAGGGGTGGGAAGTTGAACCATAGTGAGGTGAGCAGTGCAGTCTAGGGGTGGGGTTTTTTTGTTCCAAGCTAGAGCCTCACATATGTTAAAAATGCACACTGCCACTGAGTCCAACCCTCATAATAGATGGTCTTGGAGGGTTCAAATTCTGGCAATTGAGGTAAACAAAGATAGGAGATCTGTTGGGCTTAGTTCATAAGTCCCTGTTGTTAGGCTTGGACCTGCAGACTTTCCACAGTGTGTCTGCAGTGGCGAGGGTCTGGGCTCTTAGGACAACTGCTTCTGAAAGGAAAGAGGCCCTAGAATGCAGAAGTCATGCTTTGTTTTTGTTTTTGTTTTTATGGTTTTGTTTTCTCTTTCCAACAGATACCCAGTTGTTGCTGTACCTTTTTGTGTGTGGGGGGGGGGGCGGTGCCGAGTTACAGACTTTGTGCATTTTAATTAAGCATACAATCTGCCACTGCCCTATACTAAGTTTTTTTTTTTTTTGTCTTTTTGAGACGGGGTCTTGCTATGCAGTTCAGGCTGGTTTTGCACTCACTTTGTGGCCCTGGCTGGCATCAAACTCACAATGGTCTTCCTGCCTCAGCCTCCCGAGTGCTGGAATTACAGGGGTGCGCCCGGCCCCTATACCAGTTTTTGAAAAGATGTTTTTACTCCATTAAATAGTTTCGGGATGTTCATTCAAAATAATTTGACCATATACATAAGCATTTATTTTTTACTTGTCTGTTCTGTTCACTGATCGTTTTGCCTAGACTTGCACCAATACAAAGCTGTCTTGAATATGGCAGTTTTGTGTTAAAATCAGAAAATAAGTCCATCATCTTCCTGCTTTAGGATTGTTTTGGCTGTTATAAAATAGCCATATTTTGAAAGGAGGAAACATCCGTTCCCTTTTTTTTTTTTTTTTTTTTTTTCGGGACCGGGGATCGAACTCAGGGCCTTAGTGCTTAGCGGCAAGCACTTACCCCACTGAGCTGTACCTCCAGCCCAATAGCCATATTTTGAATCAGTTTATTAGTTTTTACTGAAAAGGACTTTTGGGATGTTTGGTTTGTTTTATTTGTGGTACTGGGGGTTGAACCCAGGGCTTTACACTAGCTACATCCCTAGCCCTGTTATTGTTGTTTATTTGTTTTCTGTTTTTTTTTCGAGACAGAGTTTCACTAAATTGCTGGGCTCAAACTTTCAGTATTCTTGCTTCAGCCTCCCAAAGTGCTGGCATTACAGGTGTGCCCCACCAAACCTGGTACAGCCTGCTGGGATTTCAACTGGGACTGTACTGATCAATTTGGAAAGAACTAACATCTTACTAATACTTAGTTTTCTAGTCATGTGGGATGACATAGTTGCATATTACCATTATTAATCTTTTCAAAGAATCAGAGTTTTAACATTATTTTTGAGGGTTTTTTTGTTGTTGGTCCAGTGACATCTTACTGGTTTCTTTAATTTCTTCGTAATTTGCTCTTTTCTAGTGTAAACATTTAATGCAGTAATAGTTCCTCTAAGTACTGCTTTAACTAGACCCCAAAATTTTTATATGGTGGATTTTTGTTTTATTCAGTTTGACATATTATTTTGTCTTGCAATTTCTTAAAACAATCGGTTGTTAAAAATTAAAAAAAAAAAAACAGAATAAAACACCTTTATTGTGGTTGTGGAGAAGACCACAGTAGGAAAGAGAGACACGGAACTTCTCAATTGGTTGTTCAAAATTGTGGCATTTGATTTCTAGATATTTAGTCCTGTTCTAAGTATATTATTTCTCATTTAATTCTTTATGGTCAGAAGATGTGCTTTGTTAGATTTTAACCTTTTATTTTTTATTTTTTTATTTTTTTAAATTTTATTTTAAAGACAAAAGAATGGAGACATATGAACCAGAAAAGCCATAAACAATACAGAAAATACAAAGTTATACAGAATATAGTAGGGAATTAGCACTGGATGTTGTATTACATAGTTATCTTCACATTAGTTAACACAAAAACATTAAAGGAAATACCAAATTATAGAGAAGATAGTA
>PVLD010015045.1:0-50028 GCA_004027595.1 Dinomys branickii
TTTCCTCAATCGTTTTTGTATTAACAGAAGTGAAGATAACTTTATATTATACAGCATCCAGTGCAAATTCCCTACTATCTTCTCTATAATTTGGTATTTCCTTTAATGTTTTTGTGTTAACTAATGTGAAGATAACTATGTAATACAACATCCAGTGCTAATTCCCTACTATATTCTGTATAACTTTGTATTTTCTGTAATGTTTATGGCTTTTCTGGTTCATATGTCTCCATTCTTTTGTCTTTAAAATAAAATTTAAAAAAAAAAAAAGAAAGTCCACAGTGGTAGAGAGCAGCTATTGGAATTAAACTGCTGACCCACCACTGTGTGACTACCCTGTGAAGTCCTAGATTGGGGTGGGGCAGTCTAGAAGGAAAATTTTGTATCAAATGCACTACACAGCCACAAGAAAGAAATAGACTTAGAAGTGAATCGACTGTGGGTAGATGGAATTTCCGTGGCCCATGCAATGAAACTGAACTCTAATTACGATACCAAAGGCGCAGCTGCACCTTCTCTGGACTAGTGAATGCTTATTAGAGAGCATTTAAGGAGAAGCCAGGAGGATATTCCGTAACATACTCCCCACTGCCTTAAAAGGCTAAAAAATAAAACTGGACAAGAGTGCACTAACCCCGATAACGTTACTACATATTTGCCTGAATGTAATAACAGGAAGTGAAGGGTGAAGCCCAGGCTCTTTGAAGGCATGCTGTAGGTCAGCTTCACTAATTTGTAGGCTCTCTCTCATGCTACTTTTCTGAAAAAAGATGATCAAACATTAGCTGATTTGGGATATTTGAGAAATGGCTGCTGCCACACTGGTGGACAGGTATCGTCGGACTGTCAGTTAGCTGACTGCAGTAAGTCCACCTTCCTGTCAGCTATCTGGGGAAGTCCCAAGGCAAGCTGTCATGGCCTTTGCCCATTCTGTCTCACTCCTCCCTCCTCATCTCACGCTCTGCCCTGTGCTGCCCAGATCTGTGCCAGAAGCTGAGGCTGGTTTACCGGCGCTGATGAAGCTTCAGCTCCGAACTCCTCAGGTACCACTCCTTCCAAACGGAGTGTCTAAGGTAATTTTAAGCCATTTTTCTTGTGGAGGACTTCCTAACATATAAACTTCATTCCCCCATAGCTAAGATCAGTCTTGTCCAGGACACTAAATCCCACACATTACCCACTGATTGTGGTACAGAATAATGGCCCCTCCAAAGATGTTTCCGTGTTCTTCCCTGGGACCTGTGTGTATGCCACCTGACATGTCAAAAAGGTCACAGGGACGTTGCGCAAGGACTCACCTATCATTCATCGCTGCCTTTGAAGGTACAGGAAGGAGGTCCTCACAAGCTAAGTACTGTGGATGGTACATGGAAGTTGGCAAAGGTAAGAAAATAGATTCTCCCCTCGAGCTTCCAGAATAAAACACAGCCGGGCTGATGCTCTCCCTTTCAGCTGAGCAACACATTCGCAGACTGATGACCCACAGAACTGAGAGCAGAGGACTTTTGCCCACGTAGAAGCACCTGGCTCAGGCTATGACACACAGTGTGTATGCATGTCTGCTGTCCGTTTGGTCCCTCCTTTATTTTATTTTGCTCTAGCTGCACAGAAAGAAGTAATTTTGGAAATAACAATCAGAAGCAAATTCAATAGTGCCAACATAATTCCAAATAAAAAATAGCTCTAGTATTTTTGAAAACTCTAAACCCTTAAATAGAATATTCAAAATACACAGTTGCTTGGTTAATTCCCAATTAATTTCCCTTTACCCTTAACAAATGTCCCCTTTTGGAAACCAGATCTCACCAATTTGCTGATCATTGTCCTTAGTTTTCCAAGCCATATCATTTCTATATCATGCTGAAGGTTCTTACATTAAACTGGATTCATCCATCTTAAACAATGCGTCTCTGTTGCATCAGTTCTAATCTCACATGAGAGACGTTTTTAGAGGAGATAGAACTGTGGTTGTGTTGATTCCCCAACTCTATTTGCATTCAAACAGAATAAATTTATTGTATATAAATTATACTTTAACAAAACTTTACATCAATTTTAAAAGCAGATAATCATAAGTATTGTTTTATACCACCCAACTTGTAGTATTTGTTATAGCAGTAACAGGAAGAACCTGGCTTCCAGTTGGATTTGCCTGGTATGAGTCATCTCAAGGTCAGAGGCTGAAAGGAGAAAGTAGTCAGAGCATTTTGTCACTGGCGTTGACCTGCTGTGAGCCCACTGTGAGGGTTAGCATCTCTCCCCTGTGAGAGTTCCTGTCTGCACAGCTAGAGTTCTTCCTCCAATGCCACAGCCCTTACTGGGATCCTGGGACATGATTGCTTCCTTTGCTTGGTGAAGCCTAGGGTAAGGATTTCCTACTATTAGTTGTTTTCTTTCCCTACCCATAGTTCCATAAAGGTAACTGAAGCAGGTCAATAGGGGCTTCAAAAATTCACATCCACCCAAGATCTCAGAACCTGACTCTACCCAAAAATGGGATTTTTGTGGATGTAACTAGGGATCTTGAGACAAAATCATCTTGTATTTAGCTGGGCCCTAAATCTGATGACTGATGCTCTTATAAGAGAAAAAAAGAACACAGAGAAGGCCAAGTGAAGACACAGTGAGAAACTGGAGTAAAGCCTCCACAAGCAATAGATGCCAGTGACCGCCACCCACTGCAGCCAGGAGCCAGGCACAGCGGGCTTTTCCCTCAGAGCCCCTAGGAGGAGCCAACTCTATCACCATCTTGATTTCAGATTTTGAGCTTCTTTTACAGTGAAAGAATACATTTAATGTTTCAAACCACTGCTGCTCAGTTTGTGGTAATTTGTTGTGGAAGCCCTAGGAAACCAGCACAATACATTTGTTAAAGCCCTATGAACCATGTGAATTGGCCTTTGTATGTGAAGGGGGCTCTTATTTTGCTAAAACTCTGGATGACAGGGACCTGTGCTTATTACTCTGACAAACCATTTCCTAGATTAGGGTTACAATTGGAAATTATCTTAAAAATCTGACTCAAAGGCCAAACTTAGAAAACAAAATTAGAAGAAAAAACAACCCTGCACTTAGGTTCAAAAAATCAGTTGCCACTGTTGCCCACCTAATCTCAGACTCGCCCTTGGTTTTCTGACTCTAAGTTTCATCATATATAGAATAGCAGTATTAAATCCTTCTTTTCTTACCTCCTTGTATACAGGAGTAGGAAGACATACTAGAACACATAAAAAGGACTACAAAATTAGACGCCATGAAATTTGGTACTAGACCTTGCTTTGCCACCTAGAGGCTGTGTAATTGTCCATAAATAAATTAAACTCTATGCTCTCCAGTTCCTTCATTCTTAAAATGAGGAGGCTGGACTAGGTGAACTATGGGTGTATCAACAGGCCTGGCTCTCCACGAATTCACTGTGCAGGGCAGCGGGGGTGCACATGAGCAGCCATGAAGACGAGAAAGAGGGCTCTCCGTAGCGGGTCCCATGCTGATGCTACTCAACTGATAAATACTTAAATAAATAAAGTGATTAATTAAATTAAAGAAGAAAGGAAAACAGTCTGTGCCAAACTCTAAAAGCAGATAAGCATTCCACTAAGCTGTGCTGTGTGGTCAGCTGCAGGAGAACGTTAGCAATGAAGAATACTGTCAAAGCACAGCTATCAAAATGGCCTGATGTGAAAACCATAACATGGTATTAGTTCAGTGACCGAGGGATACATGTCCTGAAGACGTAAAGGTTTAGGATGATAGTAAAATGGAAGAACTAAAGCCAGAGACTCAAAGTGGGACAGGAGGAATTTTAGAAGGAAGATCAAGAAAGAAGTTATAATAATTAAAATTATCATTTAGTACAATGATAATGTTGGTCACTAATCCTATTCAAAACTAAATGTGGGTAACACTTTGGGATTGTTGTCAGCCTGTGAATGGTTTGTTAAGTTTGCCCATGCCAGCTCAAGAGAGTTGACTGTTAGTGTGTCTCACAAGCTCCGTGCCCAGCGACAGAATTTTGGGACAGTGAATTGGCTGTCATTCCAGCGCACACAGGACAGAAATCATCAAACACCAGAAACAAGAGCCTTTGTTTTCCTGGAAACCTGGTGATTAAACACTTACCATCATGTGACTAGGTGCTGTGAAATTTGTAGATCGAACAGTTTGAACTTTGCAATTTTACTGATAACTCTGTAAGACTGAGATTCAATTTGACTTTCTGTAATGGAGAGTAGAAATCGAGGGAGGTGACTTGAAAGCGCAGCAGAAATGCCTTCAAAGTAGGACTTCCAAGCTCAGCTTGCTGATGGCCGCTCTCCCAACCTCCTTCCTTTGATTAGAAACCTTTAACCCTTTGGGTATCAGTCCCAGATTTCACTGCTCCTTTCCTTCTTATCAAAACTCAGACAGATTTGATACGTGGAGCTATGAAGACACATAACGGAATACATAGATGAAATAAGTTTTCTGAACGGTCTGGATGAGTAGGGAGGGGACTTGGAGGACAGAGGGCCCGACTTCCGCTGTGAGGAACCGAGCCAGAGTCATGCGAGATGGGGGAGGGGATGAGCTCCTCGAGAAGTCTCTTCACCACATCAATACAAGACAACAGTCCAAAGTGGGGACCCCCGAGACACAGCGGGAGTGGCACCCACGGACTCGGCATCCCCAGTGAGGCCCCTAGTGACGGGCACATTACATAGTTACGCACCTTGAAAACTGAAGTGATTTGTGTTATTCAAGTGGGGTTTGATGTCCAGCGAACACACTCTGAGATCCACGGGCGCTACAGAGACAGACAAAGTGAAAAGCAGATGTGCCCCGCTGGCCCTGCTCTGAGGTTCGTTAAAGGGAGAAGAAGAGAATTTGTGAGAACTGAGCTTGACGAAAGGTACCATTTTAATCCACAAGAGCATGAGCGGTTTTACTGATAAATTTAAGCCCATTCTCACCATCCTCTAATAGCAAAAGTGGGTGCTTGTAAACGAGAGGATTATTAAAATAAAGAAAAAATAGTTACTTTTTTGCTTGCGCATCTATATGGCAGTGTGAGTATTTTCACCTCCCTTCACCAAGGGGCTGACAGTCAGCGTCACTGGCCACCAGACAAAGTCCAGAGATCTGATTCGAAGAGTGATGGCCCTCCCTGCGGGCAGCAGCAGATTTTTTCCGAGGGAGGACAGTGTGGTTTGGGAAGGAGTGTTAAAGGAGGGAGAGTTTGGAGTTACAGAACGCACAGAGATTCAGGGGGCAGAGGCACTGGCCAGGTATTTTATAGATGCTTTGAAGTAGGGGCCATTCATGAAGTCTCCTCCCCAGGAAGCGACAAGTACCTAGGTTCTTTAACAGGTGGGATTAAACAAAACGACAAACTAGCTAGAGTTGTGACCTCGATCTTTCCACCTTGTCGTTACTTTCTAAAACAGCCCTGAAGTAACGAAGTCACATATTCCCAGGCCGTGTGGTATGCTGGCTTTGTAGAAGATGAAGAAACAGAAAGATCAAGAGTTTCTGTGGGTGCATTGGGAAAAGAGTATAATATACTGAGACATCTACATCTCAGAACCCCAGAGCAGGACCAGGAATCCCAGCGCTGCTGCCTGGCAAGTGTGAGGTCCTGAGTTCGATTCTCACTACTCCTCCCCACACAAAAGAAATACCAGAGCTGGACTTTAGAGAAAACGGCAGTGGAGGACATCACTGGAATCTAAAAGATATTCTAGAAATGGCATATAGATGAGGGATTTTAGGACTGAAGCTCCCAGCCACCCTCATACAGAGAGATTGGAGGGGACCTCCTGACTTCATTACATAATTATGTGTTTTCAAAAGACTGATGTGACTTACGCTGTGAGGAGGATGTGAGTGATTTTGTTTCCTCCATTTTCTGGGGCTTGTGCAGTTAAGTAAATTCTTTTCATTCAACAGATCTTTGTTACCATTAACAATGCCTGGCATTCTTCACTGGTGAGCAAAAGAGGCAAAAATCAATCCCTGTCCGTGTTTAAATAAATACAGTGTACAGCAGAAAAAAGCGAGCGTGAATGTTTTTAACTCTGTGGCCAAATATGCTTTTCTGTGCACACACACTCATGCACAAGTACATGCACTCACACACATACACACAGTGACTTTTCTGTTTTTTTAAATATACATTTCAAGCTATTTATTTCCCCTCTTGCTATGATTAATGACTATTTTTTCATTTGCTATGACTAATTTTTCATTTCTCCCATGGGTTTATCAGAACTGCCCAAAGTTCTTTAAACAAATAACAGTATTTTAAAACCATCCATTACATCACTAAGCCTTTATTAAAGTTAACTAAAATAAGATTACAAAAAATAAAGTGTAACGTTATAATTAAAACCTAATCAAACTAATTCCTACTCTATCAGATCTACTTAATTATTACCACCACCTCAAAGTACACATACAAGACTCACACAAATAACTTTAAAATTACAAAGCGTAAAAATAATTTTCAAGAATATTTGTTAAAATAATTATTACAGTTGTATATAATGGCTCAGTATGATTAGAGGAACTTTACAACAGAATAACGAAAATACTTCGGTTGTCCATTAGGTGGCAGCAGAATTCTTCCACACTGTTAAAGTTTCAGGACCTTTGTCTTCCGTACCTTCGTGCTATTTTGACAGTTTACATTTCACACAGAAACATAATGCTCAGTTGCTCCCTCTGAGAGGAAAGGGCTCCATAAACACTGAGTTAGTGGTGCATTGAATTTAAAAGCTTACTGGTTAATAAACGGTCGAATTTTTTTAAAGGCACACAATATTTTTATTTCTCTAAAGAATTGTGTCAACTTCTCAGTACCATACTAACATTTTCTATTTCTATGTATGTGGCTCCATTGGGTGAGCCTGACACAGAAAACATAACCATCTATAGGAGAGAAGACGTCAGGCTGCTGCCTTTTCCTCCTCAAACTCCTGCTATTTGAGCAGAATCTCCTCCTTCCCGTCTACAAAGAAACTTCTTGACTGGAAACTGAAGTTTTCAAACCATCTAACACATCATGAGTATGATTCTGTGTGTTTAAATTTCCCTAAATAAAGCAAAATCATCCACTCCCTTCACCTCCAACTGCAGGAATATCGGAGACTCCAGCTCTATCCCCAAAGTTCAGGTGTGGGGTCCCTTCTTCCCCTTGCCTGGACCCTTCTCCTGAAGTGTAGCAGGAAGGGACTCAAATGGGGACAGGATGACTCAAATGCAAAGACCCAAAGGCTGTGGAGTGATGCCGCCTCCCAGAGGAAGAAGTCCTGAAACACGGGCAGGGTGGCGCCCTCCCCCAGCAGTGGCCGGGCTCAGGGAGGATGCGAGCTTCCCAGGCCGAGGACAGCAAGACCACAGACGCAGGCCGCCTCACCGCAGCACCTCAGGTAGGTCAGGGATCACACAGCTCCTGCGTTTTTAATGGTGCCCTTCACTGAGGTTCTTCTTTTAGTCTAATACCCAAAGGATTTTTCCACGCCGGGGATGAAGCTCTGCATCTAAACTCACCCCCAAAGCTCTTTCTCCTCAGAAGCCCACTCTCATTTCCCTGTCTGAAAGCCTCTATGGGGCTTTAAATGTGAAAGAAAGATCTGCGATGTTTTCACAGAATAAACAAAGCAGCAATATATTGTATGACACAGGACATCAATGTTCCAGGCACCAGAGCAAATCAGTTTCAGCACCTCCACATTTTACTTCTGCCTGACAACCATGGTCACAGTAATTAATTCTGTGCTTGTGCTATTTTGTATTCTATAAAGCTAAGTGAAATATGATTTTTTCACCCAATAAAGTGCATACTTTTTTTAAAAGTGCACCAATTTTAGGGATGCGGTCTGATAAGTTTTGACAAATATCTATGTCCCTGTCACCACTATCCTAATAAAGATGGTCATTCATTAAATCATGAATAACTGATGAATGTGCCCAACACTTACCTTCCTCGGAGACTGCTCAAATTAAGCAAAGCGCAGGAGCCCCCGGGGTCAGTCTTTCTGCAGCCTGAGGCAGGTTAGAACCCTGGCCCCTTCTCTTGAATACCACAGGGGAAGGGACCTGAAGGTTTCACTCGCAAGCAATTGTTGTGGATCCCTGGCTCCAAATCTAACCAGGCGCAGCTGCTTCATGATGTGCATGAGGCGGTAAAGAGCATAAGAAAATATTCCAGAGACTATTACTGTACTAAGAAGATGGGGATACGTGGAGGTTTTGTTTGTGTTTTCATTTGTCTACTTTCTAAAATTGAAGTAATACATATTCATATTAGCTTTAAATATAAGATTCAAAGTAAATTTTAAAATAAGGCAATTTCACCCTATTACTGTTTATACCTCCAAAGTCAAATACTCAGGATGCTGTAGACTTTCTCTGCTTTGTACAAGTCAGCTTCGCTGTCCCTCAAGGTCTAGTATTGCCCATTTTAAATGAGAGTCGTCAGTGCAAAGCACCCCACCCACAGGACACTGGTGCTTCACGGGTGTCTCAGTGACTGAGGCTTTTCCAGCTCTTCATCCAAGACCTGGATGAGGTCCACAGACACTTCCTCCCTGAGAGCACCTTGACTCCTGGAGTCTGTACCATTTCCTCACGCGTACAGCACACACTTGGAATGAGAGCTTCTCCCATCAAGACAAGGACAAAATTCCCTAGTGATAAAAAAAATCAATTTGCTAACGTGAAGACCTGAAAAGACACAGCAGAAACCTTCCATGCCCTGGTGGGCAGTGCAGAAAGCCATTGCCACAGCCCTTGCAACTGTATCCTTGATTCGGGTTATGGAGACGGAAAGCAGTTAGCCCTAGTTTCATTTCTGAAACAGCTGATTCAGAGAATCGGTTGGAAGAAGTTTCACCCCTTTTTCTACTGCTTGTTTTATACCTTTAGAGGAAACACATGCCTGAAAGGTCAGAGTGGTGAGTGAAATTCTCTGAGCGCAGAAGTTAATCAGAACCATTCGTTCCTCAAATAGTTGCAGTGAGGAAACTGAAGTTCACGGAGCTGTTTTGCTTGAAATCTCAGACCTGGTAAGTGCGAGCACTTAGGGGAAACCCAGGCTGTTGATTTGTCGTGGTCTTCCTGCCCCTGCAGAATGACTCTTTCATTGCCTGGCATGTTTATTTATCCCTTGCTTCAAGTCAGCAGGAATTTAACCGAATGAAAAGAGTAACTTCTGCTCTCATCAGTTAGTAACTGAAATCAAACTTACATTGTGAGCTTTTTCATCACCCTTAGGCCTGCATCCCTCCATCGCCTCGGCTTCACCCACTTCCTCAGCTGCTCACAGGCCGGGACTCAGCAGGCATGAGGCTGTACGAGCTCACGTGTGTACATAACAAGTTTGCGGGGGGGAGGTTGATGCGCTGCCCTAATTTAAGAATAACTGCTGCATAACGATTTGTTGACATACACTTAGGAGGAAATTAAAGATGGCAAACACTTCTTATTTTCCTTTTAGATAAATTTATGATTAACCTTGAGTGAAGCACTATATCCGGCTTAGTAACATACTGAATAAACAAGTCAGCCATGACTGCTGCATTCACAGAGTTTGAAGATTATTACAGCATGACATTTAATTCTGCTCCACCCATAGGGCAGTCAAAGGTTTAAAGATATGAGGAGGTTTGACAGAAAGGGAAAGAAAAAGGGACCTTATCTAAGGTCTTAGGAAAGGTAATGCTAACTGTAAGGAAGCAAAGTAAGCATTAAAGTTTCAGAAACACAGACAGTAACTTTAAATGGTAGATAACCTAAACCCAGCTTTCACGAGCACCAATTCAACAACTTGTGGATCAAATTCTGAACGTAAATTGTGAAGATAAAAAAATCACTGAAGCCTGGATTAAGGGAATAGAATTATGAATACTGCTATAAAATTAAGTAAATAAATATTTAAATTTTTCATGGGGGGGATAAAACAATTCTTGAGAAAGAAAAGGATTAATGTACTTCCTAAAAATAGTCCTCCATCTTTTAGATAATCAGTAATTCTTTCCATAAAATACTAGCAAAAGCCTGAAAGTACAAGCCAACAGTGAAATCTGATTGGAAGAGCTTAGCTGAGATGCAGCAGGTCTCCTGGCATACTATTTAATTCCATCACCGAGGTGCTAATTACTCAATTTGGCACAGCAGGCCTCTCATAATCTGCTTTTTCATCACCAGCTTGACTGCCTGAAATATACACCTCCCCTTCCCACTGCATATCCTGTGATCTGGTCACACTGGATTAATCCATTTCCCAAGGAAGTGAGGACTTCAAAGGTGACTCATTTTGCATATTCTCTTTCTTCTCTTTATAATACTCTTATGATCTTAAAAAACAAGTCTGACTATACTTGTTTGCTAGAGATGCCATGATAAAGTACCACAGGCTCTGGGACTGTACCACAGAGATTTATTTTTCCACAGTTCTGGAGGCTGGAAGTGCCAAGGCAGCGTGTCAGGAGGGCTGATTTCTTTGAAGTGACAGTTCTTTTGCTCATAGCTGGCTGTCTTGTTCTTGTGCCTCCATGTTCTGTCTTATGTTTAAGTTTCCTCTTTTGATCAGGAGACCAATGAAATGGGATTACAAACCACCCTGAAGACCTCATTTTGACTTGACTACAGCTTTAAAGACTCCAAATACAGACATATCTGGTTTGCACTGGGTATTAGCCAGGGGTTTTGCAAGGGGAACAATACAGAACACATAATTTATAGAATTATTTTATAATAATCTCCCAAGAAGTTATATACAAAGACTATGAAGAAAATCTGCCCACACACTAAAGACCAAAGAATCCAGCTGAGGACCTGGATCCCATGATAATGTCCTACATGAGTCCAGCTGAAGACCTAGAGCCCATAACAATGTCTCCTATGAATCCAGCTGGTGGCCAAGAGCCCACAGCAATGTCTTATGCAGGTCTGTTTCATGGATCTGTGCTGGAAGACCCAAAGATCAGTCATGA
This sequence comes from Dinomys branickii, assembly GCA_004027595.1. NCBI lineage: Eukaryota > Metazoa > Chordata > Mammalia > Rodentia > Dinomyidae > Dinomys > Dinomys branickii. The sequence continues at coordinate 10,974 of PVLD010015045.1, forward strand.
AATCTAGAAATTCTGTGCCAGCAGGCTGAGGGATCTGCACTAGAGCCAGGAAGCAAGGCTCAAAGTAAGAACCAGAGCTCCCCCTGAAAAGTACCACAGCCGTCCTCAGCAACAGTGACATCCAGAGCTCCCCCTGAAAAGTACCACAGCCGTCCTCAGCAACAGTGACATCCCGAGCTCCTCCAATGATGAAAACACCTGAGTTCCCATCAGTAAAGCCAACATGACAAGCTTCTCCAGGAAACTGAACAGTGCGCCATCTTCCCCTCCAGAACCAGGAAGTTATGCTCAAAGTGAGGACCAGAGCTCCCCCAAAGCGAACCAAAGCCACTCTCATCAACAGCAAGGGCCTGAGATCCTTCTACAACGAGGACAGCTGAGTTCAGCTGAGTTCATCAGGAAATCCAGCATGACAAGCTCCCCCAAGAGAACCAACAGCTTCCTACAGCTTCCCAAAAGCTTTTAAACTTCTTCCTCTCCAGTTCCGCCTCTTACGCTGCTGGCAATAACCCTCAGGTGGGCTTCCCACACCCAGCACCGCGCTAGTTCAGGCCAGCTGGATGTTACAAGGTGACCACCAGTGGTCAACCTATCACACACTGAAAGTTGGACTTCACCCATATGAATGAGAGACAGGGCGTAATTCAGCCCATAACATAGTCAAATTCTTCCTGTCTATAGTAATCACTTGACTAATGTTTTCTAGGACTCCTTCCTCCTGCATCTTTCTACCTCAAGCTGAGTTCAGTCTCTTCCTCTGAAAGCCCAAAGTAGAATATACATACTTCTGTTACATTAAAGGGTCTATTTCTTCACCCATGTATTTCCCTTTTTATTGAAGCACCTATTCTTGAGCCTTGTATGTGGCAGGTGTGCACAACTCTTTGTACCTTGAAATGTAAATGAAGTATAAGCCCTGCAGCTCGCTGCATTATGATACCATTTCATGAGCTAGGAAAAGCAGGGTTAGCAAGTGGGGCACTAAATTTTCATCTTGATGTATTCACTTTAAGCTCTACCTTAGTGGAACTATGAATAAGGGAACTGAAACTATAAGCCTGGGGCTTAATGAAGAAACCATACTCAAAGTGTGGGCGGCAGTAGATAGGATCATTCAGAGAGAGCATATAAATAGTAATGCACCATGGGGAAAGCCTGTAAGAAAAGACAAGGTTTTTAAAGGGAGGATGAGGAATGGAATGGCAAGGTCAGAGAAGTGAAAAGGCACTCAGAGGGGATGGCTTCAACTTCCATTTATCCCACTGTCTCACTAGACGAGAATTATTCAGTGGGCTGTTTTTCCTCTACATTGCCACCAGGGGTCTCCATCAACTTCTCAGGTCTGAGAGACCTCTACGGAGGGACCAGGTCTCCTAATGATAGTTGTTTATTGGCTGCCTACCGCTCTCGATTAGTTGAAGCTCAGGTGAGTAACTTGTCCTCAACTGAGCATCAGGTTTACTGACCTCCAGGTAGTGTCAGCTTCAGGTTTACTGATACACACGCAATGATGTCACACGATAATTGGTTTCGTTTTTCATTTGTTTCGTGTGGTTTTTGTTGTTTTGTTTTGTTGCCATTCTGGAGATCAAACCCAGGGTCTTGCTGTGCATGCTAGGCAAGACTTCTACCCCTGAGCCACACCCGCAGCCATAACGAGATAAATGCATGAAGCGTATTCTTCTGTCTCAATAGTGGGGACTGGTCGTCTGCCTAGGACACCCTAGAGGCTAATGTACAGATTGTATAAAGTTTAGTGAGCCTCCAAATTTGCTGACAGCTGAAAACATAGATATGAAACAGATTTTTTTCTTTGAAACAATGATTGGCCATGTTTCAGGTACTGTCTCAGGCACTTGGAACATACTGGTTTTCTAAATATCGAATCATACCCAGTGACTCTACTTTTATGAGTCTAGAAATTCTCTTTTTACTTTAAAAACAACAAAAAATGTATTTTTAAAAAAAGAGCCATCTCCTACAATAAGAAAAAGAAAGGCTGGATGAAGCTAACAAGTGTTTATTCCTCTTTTTCCTTCCTCTCTTCCTGAAGAAAGCATTCTTTCTGTAATGTCAACTTCATCTTCAACCAGCTAAATACACTTGAATATTTAGTTTTAGTTACATCTTAAATATTTTACTAAAACAAAAATGTCTAATAGTGCTGAAAAGAGAAATTTCACAATGCTACCCAGATACCTCTAACTTTATTAATATTTTGCAGGGAACATATAGTTCTGAAATATTGCAAGACAAATGATAAACATTGTGCAGCATTCCCTCTGTTAGCTTATATTTCCAGAAGGGAAGAGCATTTGCCTACATAATTACAGTACCGCCATACACCTAGAAAACTTAGGAAACTTCTTCATGCCATCTACTGCCCAACCATATTTAAATATCGCTTTTCTTTTTTTTTTTTTTTTTTTTTTTTTTTTTTTTTTTTTTTTTTTTTTTTTTTTTGCAGTTCTGGGGATCAAACTCAGGACCTTGCACTTGCCAGGCAGGTGCTTATTCCACTGAGCTATATCCCCAGCCCTAAATATCGCTTTTCTCCAACATATGTATTATAGGTTTTATTTTTTAAAATTTTCAAACCAAGGTTTAGTGAAGGACGCAGTATTGCCTTTGAGTATAATGTCCTCTTTAATTGAAAAGAATGTAGACTACTTCTTCCTTTTCCTCCAGGATAAAGGCTTGTCAAAGAGCTCATCAGACAAAACAAGTTGTTTGGGAGAACACTACAAAGCCGTGGTCTCTCTGTGCATTTACTCCTGGTACCCTTTACGTTCATACTCTGATCGCCTGCATTTCATATTTTTTGTCAAGTGGAGGTTAAAACTATAGACTGAATTACATTCGAAGTGATGTCTAACAATGTGCCTCCTCCTGGCAGGGATATAATGTGTGGTTTCGCACTGTTAGTGATACAAAGTGTGAGGACTTGGTTAAACGAGGTGAACTGTTTTAGTTATACTTCTACCTTCAGAAACTGCACATGATCCATTTAATGGTTTTAGGGTTTGTCTTGGTTACTTTTCTCTCGTTGCTGAGACAAAATAACCAATGCCCAAAATGAAGGAAGGAAAGGTTTATTTAGCTTACAGTTTGCAGAAGTTTCAGTCCATACTTGGCTGGCTCAAAGGCAGAGTGGCACGTGGCAGAGGGCAAACGTTTATGGCAGCAGAACACAGCAAAAACCACAAGAGCAAAAGGGAGGAATGGCGGGCAAGCAGCCTCTTTCCTTCCCTTACATTGTAAACAGGCTGCCCCCACCCAGGGGTGGTGTATCTCTCACATAATTTTCATGCCCTCCTCTTCCACAGGTGCAGAATATATACAAAGTAAGCACCCTGGCCTCCTGCTGAATGACTCAGCCAAACCTCTAGGCTCCCCAAGTTGACACAATGTATCAACCATAACAGGGTTCACTGATTATCTCTACTGAGAATGACAGAATTATGCACCCTCCTCCCAGATAACTGTGCCTTCACCCTCAGCACCTGTAGATGTTACTTTGCATGGAAACAAGGGAAATTTTAGATAGGATCAACATAATGCCCCTGGGGTGGAGACTATCGTGGATCATCCAGCCGATCTCATCACTTTTCAAATAAAGCCGAGAATCTTTCCCTGCTGTGGCTCGAGATAATGACAGAAGTGAGGTCAGAGAGACATTGAATTTGGAGACAAAGCAAGGGATACATGAACTAAAAAGTGTAGGCACTCTTCAGTGCAGGAAAAGAAAAAAAAAATTCTTCCCTAGGCCCACTGGAAAGGAATACATCTGCTGACACATGGAGATTAGTGAAACTCCTGTAGGAAGTCTAACCTATTGAATTGCAGTATAATACACTTGTATTTACAGTATTTAAGTTTGCAAATGCAGAGTTATGTATGATAGAAGCAAAGGGAAACTAATACAACTCTGTAAATCAATTATGTATCAAGGAATGTGAGTGTTGGTATGTGGGTTGTACATCACTTATATGCCAAAGCAGGTGGTCCTACAGCGTGACCCATCAGTAACTAAATAGGTAGAATGTAGAATCATTTATATTGATTTAGGTGTCATAGAATGGGTAGTTTTCTTATTTGGGATGCTGGTGTTACCACTCTCTGCCCATCCAAAGGCAATATGACATTACACATATATGTACTATTTCATAAATATGAAACAATTATGAATATGAACTACATTTATTGGAATTCAGTCTTTCCAAGAAACAGTTTATTCCTCCCTTGCCCTGGGGAGCTTTACTTGCTGACAGCCTCTCACTGCTTTGTTTACTTTTCTGTTTTTGTATTTTCCACCTGCCAGTCCTCTTGCAGCTACTCTGAATTTTGCGATAATCACTCCTTTACAGTACACTTAGCATCCATACGTATACCCTGAAATAACAAACTGTCATATTTTGCCTGCTTTTTAACTTCATAAAAAAGTAATTATAATGTATTTATTCTTTTATAGTGTTTGGCTCTTCTTACCATCCAGAACATCAAATTATCAACTTTTGGTTAGTTTGAGTCAATACTCTACATATGATTCATAAAATCAACACAATAGGCAGTAAATTGAAAAGCTTTTCTCCCTGTTTCATCTGCCCTCTACATCCTCCCCATAGGTAATGATTCTCATTAGTTGCTTTTGGATCTTTCCAACATAAACAAATCCAAATGCATTCTTATATTCTCCATTTTTATTTAAAAATACCTATACCATCACATATATATCTATCCACATAGTTATACAGAGTATTTTCTCTCTCTCTCTCTCTCTCTCTCTCTCTCTCTATATATATATATATATATATAACATGTCATGGTGTGCATCTACTATAGCTTCTAGGACTAGTTCTCTATTAAGGGACACTTGAATATTTTCTAATGCTGAATACAACAATATATGTCCTTTCCTATGTATGCACGTATTTCTGCAGGATAAACTACAAGTGCAGCTCCTGATTCAAAGAGAAAAAACGTTTGTAACTTTATAGATATTTACAAATTACCCTTCATAAAAATATTTACCGTTAATACCTGAGTGCCTATTTCCCCTCTGTTTTACTAAATTTAGAATTTTGACAGTTGAACAAGTGAAAAATGTGACTCCTTATGGTTTGATTCCAAATTCTCTTATCATGAAAGAAGAAACATGTTTTTTTCTTGTCATCACAGATGCTTGTCTCTTCTGTAGACCAATTTTTTGTGTCCTTCAGGAATTTCTTCTTGAACCATTGATACTTTAAAAAATCAATTCCTAGTATATTAATTCAAAGTAATTATTTACTCTGAATTTGTCATTTGTGTTTTGACATTCTTATGTTAGTTTTTATTACAAAGATTTTTAAATTTTTTTATTTCTTGGGCTTTTAATTCTTTTTATTTTTATTATTATTAGATGTTTGTAGTGCATAATAATTATATTTATCATGGGGTACTGGGTTAATAATATCCCTTAGTTATTGCAGGCTGATCAGGTCTGCAATCTCCTGAATGAGTGTATGGTGATGGTTAAATGAAAAGTGGTTAATGGAATGATTTCAGGGCTCCAGGAGGATCAAAGCCCTTTCACAGAATTCAAGATACTCTTAGGGCTAAGACCAAGACCTTCTCCATGTGACTTGTATTTATTTGGTTATCAGAAGGGAGGGGAGTATTCAAGAGGGTTGGAACCCCTCAAGGACTTCTCCAAGTCAGGTATTAAATTAATCCACCCAGGAGTGACATGCCTGAGGCTACAGCCTTTACCTAGTTGAGATCAGATTCAGGTATCACTGGCTGTGATCTTGTCTTATCCTTTGAGGTTTTCCAGCTTCGGCTTCATCTGCCACTACAGGTTTTAGTAGGGATTAGTGACTCACAGAGGTTCACTTACTATGAGTCCACCATTTCCAGACAAGAAGCCCAGGCCTTGGACAGACTCACAAGTGAACTTGAAAAGCCGATTGGTTAATTTAAGTCCTGCTCAGGTCTGCTTCATAGTGGTCTCCATCAGTGGGGAGTTGGTACACGTACACAATGCATCTTAGTTCTTATTCCACTTCCCTCCTTGCCCTGTCTTTCCCCTCCATTTTTTCAGTTTTAGAACAGCTTCTGCATTTCGAAGCAGTTAGAAAGGACTTCCCTAATCTAATTTTATAGAAGTTCTCTCATATTTCTTTCCAGTACTTGAATAATATCATTTAAATGTTTGAATTGATGTTGGTGTGTGGTAGAAGGGACGGACAGAACTCTATTTTCTACATGGGGCCACCTTGGTGCCTTAACCCAACACTATGAATCGTACTTATCACTGCTGACCCACAGAGCTGTTTTAAGTGCTGAATTCCAACGTTATGAGTATAAATGTAATTTATCCTCTCTACTACTAATGAACATCTTGTTTATTTTCAGTGTTTTGTTAAGAGTGGAGCTGATAGCACGTGCACGCCTTATTTGTATGACTGTAGCATTCGCTGCTAGTTATGCCTTATATTAATCAGATAACTGAATTTCAGCTTAGCTCTGTCCTAATTCTCACACACGCCTTCCCCAGTAGTACTGAGGGAAGAAGAGCAGCGTATGTCTTTGAGTAATACATACCACGTTGACTAGAAAAGGAATACGCATTCAGCAGCAAAGAAAGTGAATTGGGTTTAGTCACCTTGAATGAACTCAAAGTAGTTGCTTACTGTGGACAAACATAACGTGAAATAATAATTTACTTTCTATGAATTCACCAAAGCCAGGAACTACTGGATGAAATAATTATAGGTAGGTAGATAGATGTATTGTTTTGCCCAATGTATAGGACTTCATTTGGGGGGCATTATACATAGGCTAAGTCTTAACTCAAAGCAAGCAAAGCAATTCATTCTTTTGCCTTTGATACCCTTAGATTCTCTTGTGTACATATGAATACCGAGACAGCTTCAGTGACCTGTCAAAACTTGAAGAAATGTGATGGGAAATCTGTTGCACAATTTACTCCCCACTGATTCAAAAGGAACAGTTGGCCTTATTTGACACATTACATCAGAATTTTGAAGAAGCTGTGTGTCTAAACAATAGGATTCTGAAATTGCTGCATCCTCTATGATAGAAGTAAATGTTATGTTTTTCAGATTCATTCCAAGGATTAAAGGCCTGAGGTTTAAGTGCTCAGAATATACATCTTTCAGAATTGTAATTGATTTTCCTTCTTACTTAACTATCACAGTAAGAGCTGCACTAAAATAGTCACCATGAGGCTGGTGCTATCCCTTTTTAGGACTGATTCAACTTAAGAAAAACAAATTAGGGGCTTTTGTTCACACTGAGGCTTGCCAGAGACTCATATTTATATTACAGTGAAGAGGCCATCTTAGCAATACATTTCCACTACCGTGACACATTGAGCTCTGAGGAGTTGGCACACCCAAGGACAGGCAATTTTTACAATGACATGTCTATTAAGTTTTTAAGGTTCTGTGTTATAATTAACACAATTCAATGTTTGCTTTGAGTCTTATAGAAATGTCAGATGGCGCACTGTCTCGTATTCATGCCAGCTGTCCTTTTTCTGTATCTAAATGCTGTACTGGAATCCTACTGGAAAAGCCATTATTACATTATTGACAAAATAATTTTTTTATGATAGGTAAAACAATATGAGACTTACTGCAATTTGTTTAAATTTTCACTGTTCTCATGTCTTTTATTCATAGAACATTTCTATAGATGTTTTCATCACTGAATAAAACTTTCAAAAGCCCTCATTACTTATTACTAAAAGGCATTTTTGCTCTGGGAGCTGTCATAGACAGTAACTCCACAATACTACTCAGCATTCACTCAACATTCATACAAAAATCATATGCCCTGCTGAATAACAAAGGCTATATACATTTAGTTCTACACTAAGCATCATAGTGTAGATGGTTTTACTGTGCTTGCCTGCAAAGAAATATTTCATCCAAGACACACAGGTATTCCTAGAAAATCAACTCAATAAACTCAGTGCTATAATGTCTCATAGTTTTATTTTATAAGCCTACTTCCATGTCACACATCTTTTCTGCCAAAAAATATACTGAGCATTACTGTTAATATTTAATATTTGCTTATGGAAGAAATGGACTATATCTTTATACTTTTTACATAATGTCTAAGTTAATTCAGCAATTCAAAAGGTATTTTGTGCTCTGTGTTTAGGTTGAAATAAGTTTAATATACTTTCGTACAACAGTAAGGAGTTTTCTCAATCAACACAAACAAAAAGATTTTTGTTCTTGGAGTAGGAAATGAGTGTTTCGTATTCACCTTAAGGTCATAAAAGACAAAAGTGGATAATAACATCATATGACTCTTTAATGAGAAAACATGATTGATCACAGATCAGTCCATGATTCTTCAAACCTGAATTTGTAAAGGAGAAACCTCTTTTGTTATTGAAGATACAAACTTAAATTTTCTGCAGCTGTGACCTGAAAAACCTGGTCAAGAGAGACTGTTAGTTCTAATGGTGTTTAAAACTCTGTTTAGTACAGCAATCCATCCTTTCTCATAGTCACATGGAGCCAGTAAAACCCAACTGGCTTGAGCCAGTTCAAATGGTGTCTCTGTCATATGCAATTACATAATAAGACAACCAGAGACTATACTTTAAAGTGAGGTCTTGTAAAGACCTTGTTTACCATGTAGTTCTGTTTGAGGTGGGTAGCCATGTGTCTCAGTTACCTTTATTGTTGCTGAGACAAAATGTCTGACACCCAAAGTTGAAGGAGAAAAGGTCTATTTATCTCACAGTTTGTGGAGATTTCAGTTCATTGTCAGCTGGCCCCAAGGCTGGGTGGCACATGGCAGATGGCATTGCAGAGGAGAAACGGTCTATAACAGGCGGAAGGTGCAGCAAGCAAGCAGGCAAGCAGCAAGTGACAATCTTCTTTCTGCCCCATATGCATATCTGACGCAGGCTACCCACCCTGAAGGGGTAGCGCTCACACTCTTAAATCTAGCATTGCACCATAAATCAATCCCAGTGACATGCAGTCTAGATCCAGCCACCTCTGAAAAGCCCCATTTATGGTCACATGAGGCTTTTAGGGACATCTGGACACAAGCCATAACACCAAGGTAAACCTTTGACAATATTGTGGGAGTTGGTTAAATCTCTTTCCAGTTTTGTAAGGACACAAAACCATGAGGATTTCTTAGTAAATGTCTCAGTTGAAAGGTATTAGTTTTTCTTTGTAACCTTCAATAAGACAGAGACAGGTACAATCTGAGCTTGTTCAGTAGGAAGAACAAAAGGAGTCTATCAAGATGGATCAACAATTTCATTGAGAGAAGCCCTTTCCTCTGAGGGCCAGAAATCCAAAATGGTGGGAGTGGGCACAAATCCTATGCCCTGCTAAATAATAATAAAGGCTGTAGACATTTTGTTCTAAATATCATACACTGGTTTGAAGTGGTTTTTAGGAAGGAATCAGAAAAATAGAAATGGCTTAATTTCTCATGGCTCATCAAATTATCTCCTGTAGGTTCCCTGACTGACTGACTCTCTTAAACCCTCATTTCAAAAGGCAATAAACCAAGATCAGCCCAAGGATAGGGTGAAGTATTTTTTAAAATATTTTTGATTGTCTAAGGCACTGATCTTAATTTAGACAAGTATTTAAACTGAAGATAGAAGGGGTAGACAAAGACCCAAACTCATCACAAAGGGATTAAAAACTGGGCTATACGATAGAGACACAAAGATGCTATTTGGGACATATAGAATAAAATATCTATATGCAAAAATGTTTCGCACTACACATTCTTACGTATGATATGTGATGTCTTTACTACATGATACACATTCTTACTATATGTCACTTTTCCCTATGGCACAGTGTGATCTATGCACTCTTGAGTCTGAGTGGAACTTCGTGACTTTTTCAATCAAGCAAGTTTAATGAGAGTGACATTTGCTTAATGCCATGAGATCTGAGGCCAGATCACATAGGATACGTGAGGATAGGTACTCTTGTAACCCAGTTACTGTGCTGTGAGGAAGTTCAAACTGCCACACAAAGAAAGAACACAGGCAGAAGCCATATATAGAGATCCTGGCCGACAGTCCTGGTTAAGGGCCAGCGTCGCTCAGCTATGACGTGAAGAAACCACCATGTGATTCTGGCCCCCACCCAAATGACTCAGTCATCACCAGCCTCTGTGACTTCCAGCTAAATCCCTCACATCATGGACCAGTGTTCCACGGTGCTCTGCCCTAGTTCCTGGGCCCCACAGTTTCTAAGCCTGCACATATCCCCGGGCACTGGCTTTGAGGCAAAGTGAGAAGGAACTCAAGGGACCTTAAGGGTAAAAGTCTAAATAGCTGCTGAAAGCCTTGTGAAGCTAAAGGGACTCAGGAAGATGGCCACAAGGGGCTAAAGGAAAGCAAGGAAAATGTCACCAGGACCTAGGCAGGAAGCAACTGTTATGTTGCGGCAGAAAGTGTGCCATGACTGTTTCCTGCGGCAGTGTAGACAATAGAAAACGTACCTAGAACTCGGATGCAGAGCACTCAATGTGTCACTTGGTTACTCTCTTGTCTAGAATAAAATGTGGGAGGAGAAATGAACAGAATACACTGTTAAATGCAGACCAGTACTTCCTGGGTTCTAAAGTAAACCTGGTCTTCATGCATAGCATTTCCTTACAGCAAATGCTTTTTAAACTAAGAATTTAGAAATAATTTCTAGACAAAGATCAAATCTAGAATCATAGTTGAGGCTTTGTTAAAACTCAGCAATCTCTAACACTGTGACTTATACATTTAGACAGACAGAAGCCCCTTAAGGATCAGAGGCTGCACTTCATAGATAGTCTGCATTTAAAAGGAAGTATCTAAGAGCGGCAAATGTGCCGGGCGATGCAGGCTCACAGGGGGAGCACAGGTGCAGAAAGGGTAACTCAGAGAGACTCGAGGGTGTGGCTTCAACCTTCAGCCTAGGGGCTTAGACCTGAACAATGCTTGTACATTGATATATAAGAACCTCCCAAGACTTCTTAAATATTTATAACAGTTTATCCTTAAATAATTATAACAGTCAGTCAAAAAAATGCAGAGGCCTTTGAGCTCCCAACTTGTGCAGGCAGGGGAGAGGACTAGAAGAATTACCCAAATACAAACTTTTGACGGAAAAAGAAAATGTCTCAGAGAGCAGAATTCAGAGCCCACAAGTAAAATGAAGAGTCATGTGGGGTAAGGCCGACGGGACAGGAGTAAACCCCAGTGGACAGCGTGTGCCTGCTGGATGTCAGAAGTGCTACGAGACAGTAACTGTTAAACGCTTCCTGTTCTACCCACTTTGGAGGGGGGGAACTGTCCACTGAGTGTAGGTGAGGGACAGATCAGTTTTCTCTTTAGGTTACAGCTTTTCAGATCAAGAATTATATTCAAGGAGCTATAATAAATTATCTGTAAAGAGCATAAGTTGATATGATTTAGATTACAGACATCAGACTTTGAATCATGGAGAAAAACTCTCAGAGATAAAAGCATTCTATCTGGCATCGGGAAAAACATCAGCATTTGTGTCCACAGGGCAGATGATAGACTATTACATTTTCCAAGAAAGGCTGCCACAATATCTCCCATCCCACATTCTAAAAATTGTGACTATGATATCCCTTCCACCCATGTGGGGTCTACAGTTCCTAAACTTGGGCAGATCTTGGTGATTATCTCCCACGTCATAGCGTGATATAGGGGACAGCATATGACTTTCAAGGCCATATCACAAAAATGTCACGAGTTCCACTTCATTCCCTGGGGACATTTTCTTCTGAAACTCCACCGTCATGCTGTGAAGTAGTCTGCCTATAGAGAACAGAGTTCCATGGGACTGAAGCACCCATGCAGTCAGGAGAAGCCCTGTGCAGTACCCCAGGTAAGCCTCTCTGCCGCACCCACATACATCAGAAACACAGGGCCTTTGCCCTTCCTGCTCACACGCACAGGATGAGGAAAATAAGTATTTTTAATTGTTCAATTCACAAAGCTGTAAGGTTGTTTTCACACAATATAGATTTATAGTGTCATGGAAAGCAGTGACCATCAGTTGGGTGTGATTTTTTTTCCCCAAAAACATTTGGCAATGTCTGGAGACATCTTCAGTGTGGTAGGGCGCTTCCAGGGTCTACTAAGTTGAGGGCAGAGGCTGTTACACCTCCTCCACTAAACAGGACAGTCACCCACAACAGCGATGGTCTGCTCTCAAATGTCTTTATTATCATGGTTAATACTAGTTTAAAGATTTTCCTGAAAAAAAAAAAAGCAGTTAGTTACTTATGTCCCAAGCCTGGCAAAAGTAGCCTACAGCTCATTTTATGATATCTCAAGTACTTCATCTTCCAAAAGGCTGTTCTCATGAAAGGACAGCTCTTCCAAAGGAAAATGTCAAATGGTAACGGACAAGAGCTTCCCATCAATAAGAATCCAGTCTATCCAAAATGGAAGAACAAGAAACTAATTCTACTGATAATAATTAATTTTTATATTCCTAGACCTGTACTGTATTTGCCATGGAACGATGTTGAGCAAAATTGAGTTTTTTGATAACAGTTTTGACTACCTTGATTTTATTCCCCGCAAAAAGCAAATTCATTTGTAATGAATTAAACAGTGACCCCCAAAATTCATATCCACCCAGACTTTCAGAGTGTAAACTTACTTGGAGATAGAGTCTTTGCACATATAGTGAGTTAAAATGAGGTCACACTGTATGCCTTGCAGGAGAAAGGAGAAGAGACTCAGGCACAATCATGGACAAAGGAAAAGTGGTCCGTGAGGTTAGTGGGGAAATCGGAGCCGTGCGGCTCTAAGCCACAGGAAGAGGAAAGAGAGGAGCCCTGAGTTTCCAGAGAAAGCGCGTTCCTTCTAACACCTCAGTTTCAGATTTCTAACATCCATAATTGTGAGGAAATGAATTTGTCTTAAGCCCCTTGTGGTAATTACTTTGTGGTAATTTCTTAGAACAGTCCTAGTAAACTACTGTGCCCACTCTGTATTATCTAAGTTGGCTGTTGGTTGTAATTATTGTATCTGAGCAGAATCATAATGAGTCACCCCCAGACCTAAATGAAATAAATTTATAATATCAAAATGTGTTAGACTTAGAATGGAATGCAGTAGTTTTATTTGACCTGGGAAGGGGTAAGTATGTTTGTATTCAGATAAGATGGACGCACTTTGATAAGTTTGGGAACAGCAATATTGGAAATGTACGTGTGAGGAAGAAAGAATCTGTCAGCATGTGATGTAGCTACTTCAGAGTCCACCACTTCTCCTTCCGGACCCATTATTCTGGAAAATTAGAAGGTACCTGAGAAGTCCTCTCAACCTGCTCCCTCTTCTCAATCACAACGGTTGTGGACAAGGGAATGGATTTTATACAGGATACATAATTTATAGGACTATTTTATAACATTCTTCCAAAAAGTCAAATGCAAGAGTGCAGGAGATCGGTCCACACACACGAGACCCAAAGAATCCAGCTCAAGGCCTGGATCTCATAGCAATGTTCTGCTGAAGTCAGATGAGTCGATATTCAGCTGAGTCCAGCTGAAGACCTAGAGCCCATGGCAATGTCTCATGAAAATCTGTATCAAGGATCTGCACTGGGAAGGCCCAAAGGTCAGTGGTGGAAGCTAGAAAGTCTGCACCAACAGGATGAAGGGTCTGTGCCGGCGGGCTGAGGGATCTGAACCGGAGCCAGGAAGTGACGCTCAAAGTAAGCGCCAGAGTCCCCTGAAGAGAACTGCAACCCTGTCAGTGACAGTGAGGTCCCGAGCTCCTTGGAGAATGAGAATGGCTGAGTTTATCTCATGAAAACCAGCATGACAAGCTTCTCCAGGAGAGTGAACAGCAGCACACCACCTTCCCCTCCAGTTATCTTTTTCTGCTGTTGGCAAATCCTCAACTGGGCCTTGCACACCCGGCGCCATGCTGGTTCAGTTCAGCTGGGTGTTACAAGTGACCGTTAGTTCTTAATTCACCACAATAACCAACTTCCACCCCCATAAATAACAATTTTCTTGATCTTCATGGCAATTATATCCTCCATTCTTGGTTTTGGCACTCAACTGTGCATTCTTAGATAAAGATGATTTACTTTTATCTGTGTCCATCTTAAAGTAATGGGCATGTCATCGCAAGTCTCTCAGTCTACCAGTTCTCCCTTCATTTCTTCTTCTTACAATTCTTCTACACCCCAACTATCTTACCTCTAGAGTCTCCCACTGTCTGGATTTTGCTGATTTAGAATTCTTGGTGCAGTTTAATAGAGTCTTCTGCTCATGCATTTCCTGCCAATTGGCAATTATTTATGAAGACTGAACCAGAATCAGTGTTATTCTTTTGGTAGCTGTCGGCCTGCTCAGGGGACCTAAAGAGGTTTTTGAGGGTGAGGTCCCCAGGTTAAAGAACTCACATGTGCAAGACATCAGCAACAGCAGCAGGCAATGTAGGGCAGGGTAGAGCAGAAGAGTCAGAGCACAAGAGCCATGGCATAATTCTTACACAGGTTGTTATCTCAGGTTCACATTCTTACATAGTGCTGTAACCATGTTTACCAGGTAACTGCGCTAAGTCATGATTACAGAACTGTATGCCACTGTGCACCTGTGCTAGACAAGCAGGGTCATGTCCTCAGGTGTCCTTAGATGTCCCTGAGCTTTGAGGCAGTCTGAGTGGCTCCCCACCTCCCACCCCCTCAAAGGTCAAGGATATATATGTAACATATATAAATGTTATACACACGTAACATTCTATGTGGAACAGGGCACAAGTACTTGGAGTTAACAAATCAAGAACCATGTAGTTTTGCAAAACCACTTCTTTCATTTGAAAAGTTTCATCCATAAGCAACGTCAAAGCCTGGCACATAACATTCAAGGCCTGGGCCATATGTTGAGCAAGGGCTTCAATCTGGAGGGTAAGTCTATGGTCCTTGCCCTGAGTCAGATGCTATTTTTCTGGTCAGACATTCCTAGCAGTCAACTCTTGCAATGCCTGGTCAAGGCATCTGCTAAGTCATTTCTGGGCAAGAGGAGGGGCTTATGTCCTGAACCATGATACCCTACATGGTCAGCTTTATGGCCACACTCCCATATATCTTGCCATAGGTCAGCACTCTACAAGTGACAGTGCCCTACCTGTCACTCCTGAGCTGCCCAAGCTGGCAACCAGAGCGCCAGTCACCTCAAGATGGCCCAACTGTTTGTGCACACATGGAGGTGGCCTTCTTCATATGTCACAAGCAGTCACATTGTCTACAGCTCTGCCTGTTGACTTAACCTGCCTGTTTTCACTCCATACTGGGCTGGACAGCAACTGCTGTCTATTGCAGGGTTGGGTCACAGCTAGACTCATCAGTATATCTGGCATCAGCTGGAGGTTCCCACTTCCCTTCTGCACAGAGACTAGGGACCAAGTCCTGTAGTCTGTCCTCTCCAATGGGTTCCTGGGCCATGTACATCATGGGTCCCAAAACTTACCAGTTTGGCTGCCAGTGGGCTCTCTGAGAAAGAGGCCCACTGTTGGAGGTAGGTCTCCCAACACCTAAGAGTGGGGGACTGTGCTGTCCACGTCTGTACACACCCTCTGTCTGTCCTGCTATTCCTCACAGGCGTGCAGAGCAGAGCACAGTGCTGCTGTTTCTGTCAGGGAATATCCGCTCTTGGCTCCCTTCAACAACTGTGCCCCAAACCCAACAGGGAGCTTCTGCTTCCCCCATTTTTTGCCATAGGCCCCAGCAAAACCATCATCATCCACAATGACGGTTCAGATAAACGACAGGGCAGGGTCAGTGACTTGACCCTAACCCATGCAACAGCCCTCTGAGTCCTGAAAGCAGCCTCTGCTGCATCTGTGCAGCCCCATGCTGTGCACCTTGTGGTCACCTGGTATAAAGGCACAGCCAGGCAGCTGGGTGCGGAACATCTGCCAAAAACCCAGCAAGCCCATCTATGCCTGTAATTGGCATACTGTCATGGGTCTGATCTTACTGACCACATAACTCTGAAGAATCTGACAGACAAGCCATGTCCTCAGACCTTGTCTTTGTTTATGGCCCACCCCCATGCCAGCAAAGCTTCCTTCAGACACGCATGGAGGCTTTCAGATCTGCAAGGCAACCACAGGTTAACATAATATTAATACAATGAAACAGTGACACAGAGTGTGGCTTGGCCCAAGTAGCCAGGTCCTGGGCCATGACACATAGCTGGGCTATACAGATAGCCTTGTGGCAATATCTGGAAGGTCCACTGCCTGCCCTGCTGGGTGGAGGCAAATCAGTCCTGACTGCCAGCGTCAGGGTGAGACTTTACAGCCATGACTTGTGTAGACTCTGCATGGGCCGTACTGCAGGGCACATCACTCCTGCTTTTTCCAGTCTCCAGACAGTCTGCCCATTGTCTCACGGCCTCCAGGCAGCCGGTCCTGCTTCAGGCACACAACCCACACGGCCTGCGGGAGAGTCAGCAGCGCATGGTGTGGATGGCCTCAGAGGATGGTTTTTACCATGCGATTCACCACTGGAATTCCTCCTGCGTGGCATCAAGCCTAGCACCAGTCAGTGTGTCCACCCCTAATGTTTTCAGCAACCAGGAAAACACACACATCATACAGGCGTGGGGGCAAGCACCCCATAGTCAAAGTCACTTGGGTCTTCCAGGCTGTGATATAGTGACCTCCATACCCTTCTATGCATATGATAGCTGCTGTAAAATGGTCTGGCTTGTGGTATATTAGTGTTCATTTAGCTCGAGTATCCACCAATGCTAGTACAGACCGTGCATTCTTTGGGGACCAGCAAATAGTCAATTCCATATGTGGTCTCCAGTCTCCCAGGACATGCAGGACCCCGACACCTTGGCCTGCCTCCTAATCAGGGTAAAGGAGCCCAGCGTCACTTCTGGCTTCAGTGGGGCGCTTTGGCCTTCTGGCCCTGACCCACCAGCCGACATTGCTGCCCAGGGTGTAACTGTCTCTACAAAGACAGCAACACATCTACAGGCTGCCTGTCTAGTCTGATTCCCTGCTTCTGGGGTCACCCTCTGCACATCCTGCAGAATTTGTCTCATGGAGGTGGTGCTGTCCACTCTGGCTATTTGGGTCATTTCCTGTGGGCTTCTCTGGTATTAACCCCATCGCCCCAAAGCTGTAGCAACCAGGCAGGCCCTGTTTCACCCACCTTCTGCTTTACCCACTTTGCCAGCTCCCACAGCTCCATACCTGTATAGGTCATGTATGTTGTGTGCCAGGTAGAGGTAGGAGGACCTCCTGGTCCTCTTGCCTGAGCTAGGGGTTCCTCTACCTCCACTTTTTTTATGTATGTGGTGCTCGGGATCGAACTC
Organism: Dinomys branickii; assembly: GCA_004027595.1. Lineage (NCBI taxonomy): Eukaryota > Metazoa > Chordata > Mammalia > Rodentia > Dinomyidae > Dinomys > Dinomys branickii. The sequence goes on from PVLD010015045.1 coordinate 28,344, forward strand.
AGGGCCTTGTTCATACAAAGCAAGAGCTCTACCGCTGAGCCACATCCCCGGCCCTCTACCTCCACTTTTTGATGACTAGCTGGCCTAGTATATAAAATCAGGGGATATTCCTCAGGGGATTTTTCAGACAGGAGGACTTACATTTTTGGAGACATTTCTGGAGGAGGTAGTGCTTCCCACACCTCACAACCTGAGCTCCACAGCAGGACCCCCTGCTCAGGGTCCTCCTCTACCTGCTGCAGCTGGTCTACTTGCTGGACAAGGTCATCTGCCTCTGGATTTATACAGCAGAAGAGAGTCAAAAACAGCTAAGCCATTGCCCTGACATTTCATGGTGAGGGGGAGGAATTTATCTGTAAGGGGAGGAATTTATCTTTTTATTTCTTCCTAGGCTTGCAAGTCATTCCTGGGCTCCAGACTAATTCCCAGTACTCCAGGGCCTTCTAAGCTACCCAGAAGAGAGCCATGGCAAGGCGAGGGTGGCTTATCAGCCCTTTTCCAGGGCTCGCTCTCACCTTTGGGTGCTGTTTCCACAGCCTTCATGGGACCAGTCACCTCAATTACCCCATCCACTCTGCCAGTTGTCAGCCCACTCAAGGGGCCCATGGGAGATTCTTGAGGGTGAGGTCCCAAAGTTAAAAAACTCACACGTGCAAGACATCAGCAAGAGCAGCAGGCAGCATGGAGCAGAGCAGAGCAGAACAGTGAGACCACAGGAGCCACCTGCCTCTTTATTGTATAATTCTTATACAGGTTGTCGTCTCACATTTACCTTCTTACACAGTGCTGTGACCAGCACGTGCATGACTTTCACCTGCGCTAAGTCAAGGGGACATAACAGTGTCCCAGTGAGCATCTGCACTACACACGCAGAGTCATGTCCTCAGGGGTCCCTAGGTGCCCCTGAGCGGGGAAGGAGTCCGAGTGGTTCCCCACAGCAGACCTTCAGGAAAGGTTTAAAACATAGCATCGGATTATTTCTCGTTTTATGATAGTAGCAGTCCGTGATACTGTTGGTTGTCATGAAACGGTGAGATTCAATTCTTTATTAATTGGAATACTTGAGACAAGATTTCTCTTTAATATTGAGTTACACAGTGGGAAGGCCAGGTAAGTCCTCTGTTCTTTCTACTTACTGGTTCTTTGCATAGTTAGTTCTTTCACTACCATTCTCCAAAGATGGTGAATTTTTTTTTAATATTATAATTGTGTGGATTTAAACATATCTGATGGGCTTCAATCCATTGAAATTGTTATCAATACTGAAAGTGAAGTTGACCTGTATTTGGTAGCCTCTTTGAGCTGATTTCTGACCTTGTTTGATGCGATCCCAGTAGCTTTTCCTAGCTCCTTGCTCTCTTCTAGGACAACGCAGCATAGTCCCATCATGCATCACGCACATCTCCTGCTCTATACCTGGACTCAGCCATTTTCCCAAGAAACTCTGGGTTTCTTTTACTGAGAAGTTCTACTTCAAAGTGACAATCTGAGAATATGGAGTATCTCCTGCCGCTAGGTTAGTGATTTTACTAGACCTAGTATGTTCAGATTTCTAGCTACATATAAAGTCAAAATATAAACCAGCTAGCTACATATAAAGTCAAAATATAAACTATTTTAGTTTTAGGGTTTTATTTTACCTCTACACCTTTGCTCCATACATAGAATCTTAGTTCTCAAAGTTACAGGGAGGGATAAAATTAAAATATCCCCTAATTACTTTATTTCATGTTACATCTATAGCAGCAGTGTAATAATGTAAATGCTACCACTAATATGAAGACTGAAAATATTAAAAGTTTTCATGCTTTTCTGCCACCTTATTAGTATTATATATATGCTGTCAGGTCATAAAGTTAATACACATTACACTCTCTCCTTCTTATATGTTATTTAGTCTTAGTTCCACAGAAATTGATGTAGTTAAACATACATATGCCTCCTTCATTATGGTAGTGTCTTTCCAGCAATTTTGATGGTTTGCAGCTAGTGTGTACAGATACCTTGGAATGGGCTTGTGGAAATATTTCCAAGCTTCTTGAAGGTGATAAAATTCTGTGTCCTCTAAACTTGAAGGTCATTTCTAGAAAACTCTGGTGATTACATATTTTTTTCTTCTACAAATTACCTGCTTTTAAAAAAATACAGGTATCAAATTTTTTTTGTCCTATTCCTCAAAGTTCAGTAAATTTTACTATAGTATGCTTGGTGTTTGTTTTTCTGAGTTGATGTTTTAAGGTATTCAGTGGAATTTTTCAATAACTACTTTTAAATCATGTTAATTTTTTGATTCTTAAATTTTGTTAATACAAATTTGTGTTATGTACTGTTTATATTCATCTTAGGAAGAAGGTGCATGTCCTTAGAACATCTTAATTCTTTTTATTTCCCTTTCCTCCCTCCCTCCAACTCGACCCTCTTCCCATTTGCAAAGGAAATCTCCCTTTTTCCCGTCATGTGCCTTTTATTTTGTTTTTAAAATTATTTATACTTTGGGTTTCTTACATGAAAGGAGCTATATATTGAAACTATACCCATGTTTATAGCAGCACAATAAAAGCTAAATCTTGGAAATGGCTACATTTTCATCAACAGATGAACAGATAAAGAAAATGTGATTTTATATATATATATACATACACAGAATGCTGCGCTATTCTACCATAAAAGGGATAGATTTGAGTCACTGGTAGGAAAATGGATACCCTAGAGACCATAATGTTAAGTAAACCATTTTTTAAATTCAGGAAATTTTTCTTGAATTATATTCTTTGATATTTGTTCCTGTGGGTTGGTTTTCCTCTTCTGAGATTGCTGAAGTATGTATGTTCCATTTTTGTAGTTTGTTTTCAACATTTGATCCTTTGTTTATAATACATTTTACCTTTTATTTAAAAATACTTTTTAAACCACTATTGCTTTAAGTATTAAAATAGCAACTCACAGTCTTGTCCTATTTATGGACACATCTTTCAAATGATCTCTCATTATTTCTATGTATGCCTTTCTGTTTTTTCTTCCTATAACTTTAAATTTGACCTTGATGATTCACTACTGCTCCTTTTCATATTTCCTTGAGCATCTCCAATGACATGGTTTAAAAAATCTTGTCCTACTTCACAAAGGTTAGCTATCTACATTTACAGTGGTTATATATTAGTAATTATGTCAACAGTGGTGATACATAGCAGTAAGCTATATAGGTTTAGATGTAGACCTCGATGTATAGATATAGATATATCGATGCTTCTGTAATTCCTGCTGACATTCCCTTCTTGCTGTTAGGACCTTGAAGTATGACCAGTGTGAATGAAAAGCTGAAACTTAAATGCATTATTTTACTTAAATACGTTAACTGCAGTTGAAATAACCACATGTAGTGAGGGGCTAGCATGCTGAATCGCACTTCTCCGCACTTCTCTGTCCCACCGTGTCTTCCATTCCCACTCACCCTTGATCTCCCTGGAAGCCATTCCTTACCGCGGGACCCTGTCCCAGGCCAGAGTGCTCGACACCAGTTCTGAGACAGCACAGGGCGAGCTGACTTCAGCCGCATCAACCCTTACCTCTCCAGTTGCTATTGTAAAATGAAATGTTTTATAGTAAACAACTGGAAAAGGGTTCTGCGGCCCATCAGACACCACTCAGTTATTCTTCCCCTCTCTAAATCAACTGTTTAACACGTATATGTTTTGTGTCTTCTGTGCCTTCTTGTGTTTTGTGGTTTATTCAACACTTTGAAATTGGAATTTATTGCAAAAGTTGTCCTTGATGTTATCATTTTGGTAACTAGTAGATCTGTTTGTTTTTAAATTTTCCTACTTAATGTTGGTTTTCAGAGAGATTGATCATTACACTGTCATTTCACTGTTGCCCTAAAATGCTTTGAATAATGTATTTACAAGGCAAGGTTATTCCATTAAGGAAATATCACGTTCTTCACAAAATGTTTTTAAAAGGAAGGAAGAAATCACCATGGACTCACCAATCAAAGACAAACTGCTGCTGATATTTAGTACATTTTCTTCACATTTCTTCTCTGTGTGTGGTATTTTTGCATGAGTATGAGCATAGTGCGTAAACAATTTTGTCTTCTGTTTTGTTCCTATAACGTTATGATTATTTCCTATGACAAAAATTCCTAAGCATGTTTGTTCACTGTCTATGCTAAATCGATCCTGTAACTCAGCACTTATTCACAGAGCTGAACCCAAATGTTTGGTAAATTTAAACAAAAATTAGAAGCAATAGTTTGCTGGTGACATGTTAGTACGCGCTTTCTATTAAAATATCCATATAAGACAAGCTGTAATTGTAACCACATTACTAATAATTGCTGTATAAGATGCTCAGAGGAGTTCCTATTACAAGTGTCAATAAACGATTAACTTCTCTAAAGAGATCTCCTGGGACTACATAGTTGAGCAGAAGGGTGTAGTCATATTTACCTTGAAATCTTACCTCACCTAATATGGAAAACTTTCCAATGACTTCTTCCCCTTGTGTTTATAGTATGTGTATTACTTTTCTTGTTGCTGACACAAGATACTCAACATCCAAAGTTAAGAGAGGAAGGGTTTATTTTGCTCAGCCTGGAGAGATTTCAGTCCATAATCCACTGTCTCCAAAGCAGGGTGGCATATAGCAGAGGGACATCTGTTCACAGCAGCAGAAGACAGCAAAAAGCATCAAGAAGAGGGCGGGGAGGAGCTTCTTTCTGTCCCTTATACTGTTGCAAGCTAACTCCCGCCCCCAGGACAGGTGTAGCACTACACCACTACTCCAAGACTGGACCATGAATCAGTCACAGGCTCTTGATTGAGCTGCCTGTAAAAAGTCCACGCTCCCATGATCACATGAGGCTTTGGGGGGGGCACCTAGATACAAACCATAACAGTATGCTTACTCTGTGTAAATTTATATGTGCATATTTTCATATGTGTGTGCATGAGGGTCTATTTGTATATGTATACACACACACACACACACACACACACACACGTAATCTCATGTCTCTTCAGTCCAGTTGTTTCTCTTGATCACCAGATCAGGGCCAATTGGTCTTACAAAATCAGCACATTCAAAACTACACTCATCACCTTTCTCGAGTAAATTTCATCCTCTGTTTCTCACAGAAGGTGTAAGATATGTACTACTACATCTGTTACGGCAAATGCATTCCTCAGAGACAGGAAAATAGAACAGTCATGGGTTTTTATCCTCTTTCTCTTCAACAGTCTGTCAAACTGTTTCCTGCCTCATTAACATCATCGACAGTTCCTTCTAATGCTCTGTACCCATCTCTGCTGCATTACTGTGGTCCTCATCGTATCTCATGTGGGCTTTGGTTATAACCTATTCATCAAGCTTCTCTTTTGTAGATGTCTTCCGTTCATTATCTACCCATATTCCACTCAATCAAAAAACAGTGTAAAACTTTTGTCTAAGTAGGCTTTGCACAGAGTAAATTGTTTTCAAAATGTTCAACAGCTCTTCAGTATCTGCAGAAAAACAAATTCCTTCTCTGAGCCACCAGGCCTCGCTTGTTTCTTCACAGTACCTAAAACAGAAGTCCATGTCTTTGGAGGTATTTGGGAAATTCTTGCCATTCCATTTCTGTGAGATCTGTCCTGACTACCAGTTTGGGATTCAGTCTATGTGTTGTTGTACATGCCTCAGTAAGCACGTAATTGGCTTCGGCCCCAGTGATTCAATCAGAGGTCCAGGTTACATAAATTGGGATAAAAAGTCTTTCTGCCGGAGAGACTGAACCCCATTCCGGGTCTTTTGCTTAAGGGAAAGTCAACTCATGAGCTGAGACTGCTTTCCAGTATGTCTGTGTCAGTGCAGAAGAAAACCCTTTAAAGTCATTCACAAAGGAAGAGAACTAAAGCTGATTTAGGCAGAACAGCAAGGTGAGAGTCCACATGGCCCCAGAGAAGGAGCAGCTGTCCTGGTTCTGGGTGTTAATGCAGTACCAGCATCCTGGCTCTTGAGTTTTGCAAGGTATCTTTGTATCATTAAAATAAAATGCTGTCTACCATCATCATCACTGTAATTATCACCATTATTAAATTAGCTCAAGGAAGTTTCTATTAGCCATAATCAAGAGTTGTAAGTGAAACACCTATGCATCTACGTATATGTGACCCATCTCTACAATTTCATATGCTAACTAGCTCCTTCCTGAAATTCCTTACTTGCTTGTTGGGATTTCCTTTTTTTTTTTTTAACTTAGCCATGGAGTGGCCTGCATCTCCTTTTCATGCCTGTCTTGCTCAGTCCTGCTCGACTGTTGTCTTTGCTGTGTTGTAAAGTGTCCCCGCAAATTGTTATGTGTGTGGAAGGCCACTGAATCATGGGGCATTACCCTCCTCACTGGATTCATCCACTGGCGGGCCTGCACCGGAGCACGTGCTAGGACTTGGAGTGGGCCTGGAGGTGGGCCTCAGGGTGTGGCCTGGGGCGCCCCGGTGCTGGGCTCCTCTTTGTTTTCTGGCTCCCACAGGTTGACAGTCCTTGCCTCCACCAGGCCCCTCTACCACTGTTCTGCCTTAGACAGCGGGCCAGGGACTGAAACCTCTCCTCCTCTAAGTTGTAGGTGTTGGGTATCCTGTTCCTTAACTAAGATAGTACTTTTTATTTTACTATCTTCCAGACCATTTTTACTTCTATCCATGGCTTCTAATTGTGTATGTATGATGTTAAGTCCTAAATCACCACACTAGTCCAGGTTTTCTCTCTAAGACTGATATTTAGATAACTTCATTATTACAAATGCAAACCCAACACATTCAAAACCAAACCTTTTACCTTTCACCACCCTAAAAGCACAACTAACCCACCGCCGGCTCTCCTCATCTCATTTTCCCTTCTTGAATCAGCCAGAGGTGATTAAGCCACAAATGTGTGTGAACTCTTCCGCTCATTCCTCCACCATCAATTACACGCAGTCATCAAACTTTTTAGTACCTCTTTCTCAGCATTTGAATAACTGAAAAAGGATTTGAAGTCTAAACTGATACACACCTATACTGGCACTATTATCAGTAAAAGGCTTATAAATAACATAGGAATAATTTTCCGTAATCTGCAGAGTGATGATTCCAGGTAACAATCATTGAATCCCAATGTCCATCTTAGCCAGCGAAACCCAGACAAAGTGACACTGGGAGGTCTGTGAGGGGAGAGGGAGAAAGGCTGCATTTGATGGAAGTTTCCAGCTCTTCTTCCTAGCGTCATCTCTACTGTCCCACCAAAGAAGAGATCAAAGTTTGTGCTACAACAGTTGTTTGAGCCTTTATTAAAACTGTTGTGCTGGACATTTCCCATCTGTCAGCTCCCTGAAAGCATGGCCGGACCACATACACGTTTCTGTGAGGTTACACTGGGCCCGGCGCCTACCAGGACGGTTTGGGGAAATGAGCGAGCGAAGTGTTACTTTAACTTGGTAAAACAAACAAGCAAATTATGATCCATTTTGTTCCATTTGTAGCTAATATCAGGATAAGGAGAATATGCACATTATAAATCACTGTTCTGATGATCACTCAACCAAGTAAAACAGAGTTAAACGGATTGGCAGAAACGCATTGCGGGGTGTCTGCGGCTGTGAACCTCCGAGGCAGAATCTCCGGAGAGCCGTCTGCACCCAAGCATCTGCATTATTCACAAATTCTAGTTGGTTTTGCTTTACTTTTGAAGGCCAGATGCCAGAGTCGGAGTTACGTAATTACTGCTCTCTGCCGTCACCACAAACTGAAGCAAATGGGTCTTTTCCCCAGATATCCTGGAGAAGTTGTTGACAGATCCTGAGCACTAGCTGTGTCCCCAAACAGCTATGACTGGTTCAGGTCTCTGCTCCAGCGGGGTCTTTAGTTCCCGCAAGGGGCGGGAACTCTACTCAATAAGCTCTAGAGTCCCTTCCAGAGGCGCCAGCGTGCGTGCACGCTGCGCCCTGGGACCTCCGCTCCTGCGCGAACCTGCTCCGCGCGGTCCCCGCGGCGGACCCCCGGGGGCTCGGACGCCGCCGCGCAGTCTTCACCGCTGCTCTGCACGCGGAGGGAGGCTCCGTCGCGGCGTCCGGGGCTACGGAGAAGAGCGTCCGAGAAGGGGCCGCGGCAGCGCCCGGCTCCCAGCCACGCGCCGGGACCCCCGACGACTGCACGTCCCTCATTTCCCCGGGCCTTGGAAGTGCTCCCGGGCGTCGCGTCGGGACAGCCGCCCCCTCCGCCCGACCCTGGGGCCGGACGCCGGTCCCAGCGCCCACTCCGAGAGGGCAGCCCCGTCGCGCCCCGCGCGCGCCGCCCCGCCGCCCGCCACCCCTCACCTTGCGGCGCCCGCCGGGCGCGGAGGTGCTGCGGCGCTCGGTGATTGGCGGGCGCGGCGCTGCCCGGCTGCCATTGGCTGCGCGCGCGTCTTTGTTCCCGGTTCCGGGCGCGCGCGCGGCCGCGGCAGGCGTCGGGCGGCGGAAGTTCGACGGCGCGGGCGGAGCGCGTGGCTGCGCCCCGAGTCCGAGCGCGGGAGTGGCGGCGAGCGGGGCCCGAGGAGGAGGAGACGCGGCCAGGGGAGGAGGCGGCGCGGAGCCCCAAGGTGCCGGCATGGAGCTGGAGGCGAAGGTGAAGAAGGTGAGAGGCGCCCCCCGCGCCCGCCGGCACCTGCCGCCCGGAGCCCGGCCGCCGCCGCCGCGGACTCGGGCGCATCAACTCCGGGCCGCGCGGCCGCGGCCGCCGCCGCCGAGGAACGGGCGGGAGGGCGGGGAGCGGGCGTGCGGCTGCCCCGAGCGGGTTCGCGGCCGGCGTCCCGGGGTGTGGACGGGCGCGGCTCTGCTGACCTCCCCGGCCCGCGGCCCCTCCGCGGCCCGCGCCGCCCGCTCGGGGCGCCCTCCGCGTCCATTCATTCGGCCGCGCCGCCGCCGCCCCCTCGGGGTCCGCGTCGGGGCGACACCCGCACCCCGCGCTGTCCCGCGCGAGGTCGGACGCCCCCTGCTCCTCGCCCCGGCCGCGGTGTCACCCGCAGAACCTGCCGGCGGGTCCGGGCGCTGTTGCGCGAAGGGACGTGCGGGTCTCCTCCGAGGCGGGGCAGAGTGTGACCGCGGCGTTCGCGCTGCCCCTGCCGCAGAGACTCTGACGCCAGGTGCGCGCGCAGTGTTGGGTTCAGGGGGCTGCGAACCTGGGCCGTGTGCAGTAAGAAAGCGGGTCCTGGGTCCTTTAGGACCAGACAGCTCTCAGGAAGGAACCCCAGTACCGGAGGAGCGAATTCTAAGAATTGGGTGATTGTGTTCTCATCTCATTCGGTACCCTTTCAGAATTCTTTTAAATAACGCTGCTTCTGGTTCGTCTTACTTGCTGTGGAGTTAACGTGATCATGAACGCTGCTCTTTGTTCCCATGTGCGTAAGAGCTACTAAATCTGGTACTTGCCTAGAATTGTGTGGGACGTGTCATTGGTTCAAAAATGGCTTTGTAGAGTTTGGGGTCCTTTGGGGTAAAGACAGGCGAACAGGCAAAGCGCAGGGTTTTTAAGGCAGCAGCGCTACTTTGTATGACCCTGTAATGATGGGTGTGGATCTCCATACACTGGTCAGAACACGAAGAATGTGCAGAACCCACAGTACCGTAATGTAAACTATGGCCTTTGGAGACATAAGCTATCAGTGTGCTTCATCAGTGGTAATAAATGTGTTCGTCTGGTGTGGAAGTTTGATAGCGGGAGAGGCTGTGTGAGGGAAACACCCAAAAGTGTTTCACAAACTCCGAGACAAAGAATAATTCTGAGAGGAAAAATCCAAGTTCTCTGTGTTTTTAAGGGACAAATCAAGACATTAATTTTAAACAGTTTGCTAAAGTTTCAAAATGTAGCCTATGATAAACGAGTAATGCCTTTGACATCATGGTGTAATGTTCCTCTTCCATCTCCCTTTTACTTTAAAAGGATATCTTTCAACCAAGAATCTTAACCTTCTCTGTGATCTTCCTCTTCGAACTCCACGCCAAGAAAAAAGATCTCATGAGTTTAAAGATAGGTAATACCCTGGCATTTCAAAACTCCCTGTTGGGCCAGAGATACAGCTCAGAGGCGTAAGCACTTGCCTGGCAAGTGCAAGATCCTGAATTTGAGTCCCGGTACCAAAAAAAAAAAAAAAAAAGGAAACAAAAAAACTCCTTGTCATTGGTGATGATTCTTAGAACAAAGTTCTCATCCAGTAAACTGGAGACAAGGATGTTGTTTGGGCTGAGCATGTGGCTTATTTGCACAAGTATCTGCCTGACAAGTGCAAGGTCCTGAGTTCGATTCCTAGTACCAGAAATTTAAAGAAAGTGAATCGTTTGCCTGCCAGTCATGTCCTTACTCTGCAAAGAACTCATGGTGGATTTGATTTTCAGTGGATTAAACAAAAAGTTTTGCTTTGCAGTACAAAACAGTTTGGAGGTTTCAGGAGTAAATTTCACAGCCTTGGGCATAACCTGAAAAATAAACTCATATGCCCATTAGAAGTTTTTCTAACACACGTAAAGAAAAGATTATAATTATCTTTGATTTGTCAGCAGAGGCTACTCACTATTTTGATACCTACTTCTCATTTTTGACTTGGTTAGAGCAACAAAAGTAGTAATTTGAATGTATCCTGAGAAAGGCAGATTGAAAGTTGAAACACACACTCATTTCAATAAAACTAAATTTGATGAGTGTTTTAAGGTGCATGGAATTTTTTCCTTCAGAAGGCCTTATATTACACTGTTGATTTCATAAGGCGTTTTCCCCAGGCAGATGAAAAATGTTATTTTTTTTCCATTAACATTTCCTATAAAAAGAATTAAAGAGGGTTGGCGTTACTACCCAGTGATCTAGGTAGATGATACTGTTGTAGGATTCTTAGTTTATAAAAGGAGAGCTTGTCCACCTCGTCTGAACACAGTTAAACTCCACTGTATCAGAAAGACAAGGGATTTTTGTAATTAGAGTTGGCAATACTGTGTTTTGCTCAAGCGAGTGCGCTATTGCTGGGATGTGGGAGACAGTCTGGTTATGCAGAGTTCTTGTCGTAATAATGTTTAGGGCAGAATTTGGCTTTTATGCTCTCGCTTTGTCTTCTAAGTGACTCATGCCGAGCCTTCCTGTGTCTTCGGTTTCTCACCATAACTGACACTGTAGGTAGAGTGCGGGTCTGCCTGCAGAAAAACACTGGCCCTTGAGAAACAGAAACAGACTCTGGTTTGTGGTGAATGGTAAATCCCTGGCTCGCAGCCAGCTGTCTTCCTCTTTCCTTCCTGTGTTACTGTCCCGTGAGAGTCACTTTTTTCCTTTAAAAACACACCAGGGAGAAAGAGAACTCCGGTCATTTTTCTTAAGTCCCTGACATTGCTGCAGGGCTCTCGTTTCACTGCGCTCGCTTTCTGTCATCTTCTGATCTCTTTCTTTTGATCCGTACTAATATTTTACATACTTTTCTTAGGACTCCCTTATTTATTTCTTTAATTATAGTTTTTAGGAATGAGGTGCATCACAAAGGTTAATGTTTGATAAATTCCGCATCCTACCTCCCCATGTGTTTTAAATGCTTCAATATTTAGCCAAAAAAAAAAAAAAAAAAAAAAAAACCCAACAAAAACACAGTGAATCCAGGGGATTGCAGTTGGAAAAAGGTCTGAAGTACCAAGTTTCCGTCCGTGAGAAATTAGAACTTCCACCCAGGTAGCCCATGACTACAGTGAGAAGGGCGAGTACCTGTGGGGAACCTAGGTGCTCAGGTCTGCCCTTGATTGCGCCTTGTGGGCGCAGGGCTCCTGGCCGCAGGGCTCCTGGCCGCAGTGGGGGGAGGGGGAGGGGACGCCTTAGGCTTGCCTTAGTGACTGCTCTCCACCCCAGGGTGTGCTTCATTCCATTGATTGAATGTGAATGTCCACTTTCTCCTGTTTGCCCTGATTAGTTTGAATAAAACTTCAGTAGGTTTTCTCTTCTGTTCACTTATGCTGTCCTGTGAAATTGAACTAGAAATGTATCGCTTGACTAATACCTGCTGCAGGCCCTCGCCTTCCTCTGTGACACTGCTTATCTGATGTCCCCGTATCTCAGTACTAATGCCTGCCCATTCTGAGTTCAGTCTCCCTCGTCACAGCACGGCCCCTGCTAGGAAGTGTTTCTCTATGTTCCTACCTGTGAAAATCTTCTCTACTGAACAGCGTGTTACCAGTGACGCTTAGGACATTCTTCACTCTTTCCATCTGGATTGTAGTGACTTTGGTAGTTTCACCCCGTAACCTGCACTGCAGCTGTTTTTTTTTTTTTTTTTGTCTTTTTTAGACAAGATCTCTCTGTGCAGTTCAGGCTGGCTTTCAGCTCACTTTTGTAGCCTAGGTTGGCTGCAAAACTCGAACTCACATCAATCCTCCTGCCTTAGCCTTCTGAGTGCCGAGATTACAGGCATGCGCCACCATACTCAGCTGTGGACTGTAGCTTTTTAAGAGATTAATTTATAATACCTGTGTATTTTCTTTGCTATGCAGAGCAACCTTATGGCATAGACCTTAGTTACGTGTGCATGATGAAGAATTTGAGGTTCAGAAATAGTAACCTGAAATTGAATGATCTAAATATGAACTTGAACCTTGACCTGCAGAATCCATGTTCCTCTTAGCATGCCAGCCTAACCTCTGAGTGTTACACTCTTCATCTTGTTTACTAAATATGAATATAACTGTTACAGAAAGAGAAATGCACATTTCAACATTTTCCCTTGTTTATTTAAAGGAGTTGTATTTGAGGAAGTGGTTTCTATTACAATAAAAGTAGTAACTTACTGGTTTTCTGGCTTTTATTTGTACGTCTGCATGTTAGAAGTGTGTCCTTTAGTGTAAGTTGTCTTTGACTGGTTTTGGACACAGTCTTTTAAAAGGTAAAATTGCTGTGAAAAAGAATTTCTGGGAGACTTTTACAGGCAAGAAATAGTTCAACCAACCCTTAAACAATGGGCTCTATCTCCTAGGGTTCTTCCAAATACCTAATTTATTTTGGAAGCCAGGGTAATTCTGTCTGGTAGCTGCTCGATGTGAGCTGGCGCAATGACGGCCATGCATTTGGCTCTGTGTTCAGCCATTCGGATCTGAAACTGTAGAGGGCGCTCGTGGGGGCACTGTCCGGGGGTCTCTTCTGCTTTTGAACTCCTCAGTGGGCAGCCGCACAGGTGGCCTGGTAGGCTGTGCCTCTTCCTTCCACCGAGTGCACAGCGTTCACAGAGCCCTGGGCGTTAGATGAGACAGTGACTCGTGCAGAGCAGCTGCGGGAAATACACGGTACTGGGAGGAAGACTGTTTGCTTTCATTTCCCATGTATATTCAGAATCATTTGTTGTAAAGCAGTGAAGAATACCCAGATTACCGCCCATTTCGTGAGGCCGTTGGGGAAACTCCAGGAGAGTGTGCCTGGGATCAACATTATGGCGCACTGCTATACAAAGAAGGGTTATTGGATGGGGCTTTCGTAGTAGAGAGAGACTGGTAAGCTGGGAGAATCAGGCTATTTTCTGTGTTCTGTCTCCTCTGAGAGGTAGAAGTAGGAATGCAGTTTGGCCACATGCTGATTTAACTTTTTTCTTCTTAGAAACTAGGTCACTATAGCGTGTTTAGAAATTATGAAAGCGTCTGTATGTGAAAAGGCCATCTGCAGACTCAGCCCCTCGCTGTACCTGCTTCCCGTTGCCCTGGGCTGAGCGCTAACAGAGCTGAGTTCGTTGCTTTTTGTGACGTCGGCCATCTTAGGTTCGTTTTTCTTACCTGTAAAAGCCGCTAAGGGAACCAGGTGACTTCTGAGCTTTCTCGAAATCTTTTGACTTGTTTTGACTAGTAAGATGTGTCGTCGTCTACCAAGTGTGATGAGAACTATGAACTTCTTTTTTGAGAACTACGAACTTAAAAACGCACATGTAACTATGCATACATGCATATCAGTGAAATGGTGTACTGTATATGTGTTATACAGCAGTGAGTTCTGTGAGCAAATCCAGAGAGGAGACAGAAGAGTATTTCCCATACATCTTAGCCAGCTTTCAATAGGTGTGTACTTAGGTCATCTTCATAGTACTTGTGGGGCATGGGAAGATGTTCAGTTTAATTAATTTAAACCTGTACTATGAAGCTTCAAATGCACACGTAAGCTGCTATACGTAGTAGTGTGGGTCAAAAAACCCTGGAAGGGTTGCATTACTTTTCTTTTAAGATACACTAAGCAGGGAAACCTAGCAAACTAAAATCACACGCACCTTTACCTGATTCCCTGTTTTCTACTTAGGATATTAGGTAGACGGAACACTTAGGAAAAAGTATAGGTGAAATTAGTGTAAGCTAACACCTTGCTGTACTGAGCACACAGCGAGCTTAGTGATGAGCAGAAAAGACACCAAGTTTACACTTGTGAAGAATGACGGTGAAAAGTAAGTGAACGTAAATGACAAACTACATGAAATAAACACAACTGGGATCATAGCCGTCAGTGACATCTTCACAGGCCAGCAGTGCCGTACCCTGGATTTCCAGCAGAGGTAGCTTTCGTGATTCCTGGGCTTGGCTCCTAATTTTGCAAACTTTATAATTAAGAACTCATACTTCATTTATCATAAGTAATGGCAAATGGAAAATGACTGAAAAAGCAGTTTATAGTATGAGAATATGAGAAAGCTTATAAATGGATAAGGCTACAATAGTCTGCACATTAGCTTACTATAGTTTGTCTTAATTACAAATGCCTTAGAGGAGAGTCACTCTTGGATTTCCTGTTTGCAGTCACTGCAGAGTTTTGTTTGGTAACTACTGTCATGGTAACTAATTATAAATTTTTAAGATGAATCTGTGAGATCATTAAGATACAGTACATGCAGGAATTTTCTTTTGCTTTTCACAGGATGGTGAAATGTTCAGGCAAATTATATAAATTATGATTTTTTAGGGAAAAGATAACAATTACAAGATTAATCAAATTAAAAAGTTCAAACCCCATATTTTCAAGATTTTAAAGACAAATTAGTAATTGATAACTTTACCACCATTGTTGAGTAAATATGTTTATTAAAAGTTTATTTCATTTACTTTTCTTATAAAAGTAGGCTTAGAGTTTGTGCTTTTGAAGCATCCAGTTACAATCTTTGACTCTCCCATAAGAGGCTACAGTCTAGTTTAGACTAGTTTGTTTTTCTTTTCTTTTTTTTGTCTTTTTGAGACAGGGTCTCGCTATGCAGTTCAGGCTGGCCTTGAGCTCACTCTGTAGCCCACGCTGGTCTCAAACTCGCAACAGTCCTCCTGCCTCAGCTTCCCAAGTGCTGAGATTACAGGGGTGCGCCACCACGCCTGCCTAGACTAGTCTCATCTGTACTTTTTCCTAAGTGCTCTGTAGGGAATTGGGCAAAGTTCTGTGTGATTTTAGATTGTTGGGTTGCATTGCTTTTATTTGGTTATATCCAGAGAAGTAGAAGAGCATAGTTTAGAGTTGCCAGTTTCCCTGCTATGTGTGGTGGACTAGAAGGGTTTCAGCAAGGCCGGAAGGCGGGGAGCTTTATAAAAACGCCAAACAGGAGAGATTACTGATTATCTGTTGAATCTCTGAAATGCTGACTCATTCTCAAGCCATGAATGGCTCAGTCTGTTTATGTAATGACATTCTGGCTAAATTGGAAAAACTAAGAAGAGGAGTTTCTCGGTGTCTGTTACACAGCTTCGTATTTGAACACTGAGCCCAGCAAAAGCGAGGTTGACAGTCCAGCTCCAGTGCTGTAATAGAGTCTATTAACGTCAGGGCTCCATGAACTTCACTTTCCTTGCTGATTTGCTGATAAAGTTATATCATGTTTCATTGCAAAATGATTGGGCAGGTGTGGTGGATTTTTGTTCTTATGTAAGGACATCACGACATAGAGGTGGTGTCTGTTCTCTCCTTTATGGGGTAATGACCTGCGGTAAAGGTAACTGGGACTCAATAAGAAGTTACTGGGTTTTTTTTAAAGAATATTAAAAGTGCAACTTAAATTTAAGACCACAGATTCTAAACTCCATTTCCGTGTCACCTGTGAGCCATTCACTCTCTGAAATTCTGTGACATCCACAGATAAACAGGAGGGGAAGGAAAACATAGGTAAGATGTGCAAATTAACTATGGTGTGGGATAGAACAGAATAAGCGCTAAGCAAGGTCTCTGTCCCTTGTGACGAGGAGCCCACTTCTAGAGAAATCTACCATGAGTTGGTATTTTTCAAAACACAAAAATGAATTGCTAAAAGAAAATACAAGGCCAATTTTTAAAGTTATTAAAGGAAACAGATACAAAGTTACTTGAGACCTGACTGCTTGCTCTGGGCGTCTTTGTGTGTCCTGTGAGCTGGTGACTCACAGTTTGCAGACCAGGCCGCTTTGAGTGGCACCCAGTAACAGGCATACAGGTAACTACTGTAAAGTTTCAGACAAATAAGTAATTAACTCTAAGTGGGTAGACAGGGAGTACTTTATTGAGGAAACAGTTTCCATAGAATAAAATCAGGTAAACAGAACATTCCACAGGAGGAGGGAACAGCAAGAACCGAAGGTTCTGTGCCTGGAAAGTTAGTGAGCCCTTGCTTGGAATTCACACCATTAACATGCGGTTTGAATTGTCCAAAATGAAAGCAATGCAGGTAAGCTGCCCTCATTGCTGATGTTCCCTAGGTGGGACTTGAATGGAGGAGGTGTGCCGTTGAGCTTAGTCTGCTCCTAAAGATCTGCTCCCTGCCCTAACTTTGCTTCTTATGTAGTGCCGTGTGTCTATCTGCGGATAAGAGGATGAAACTTCCTCTCTAGGTGCAGTGCTGTTGGCTGGTGTGGCTGGGAGCTGTGTGCCAACCCTACCACGTCACCATCCGCCTCCGATCTGTGAGTGTCAGGAGCGAAAGGCTGGAGCAGTAGAGGGCATGGCCAGCTGCAGGACCACCTGTAAGCCTTTTTGGCTAACGCAGTCATGTGTCCAAGCCTCAAGTCAGGGGAAGGAGAAGTCCAGCCTCGCAACCAGGAGCTTTTGGGAAAGATGTGAATGTTTCCTGCTGCGTTCTGCTGTGTATGTGTGCGACAGTGTGATCGTTGAACGTGAGACTTAAGGACAGTTCTCTGAATTTTCATGTCCTGAGTCTATTCTGAGATAATGTCCTGTGTGATATCATAGCCTAAAAGACAATATAGGAAAATTAACTTTACAAGACCTTACTTGGTTTTTAGAGGGTTTGTTTGTTAATCTAGTCACTGTTCCGTTAGCCTTGAGGCACAGACATCTCGAAATTTGTTCCAGCTGGGTTTTGTGACTTGTTACTTGAAGAAAGGTTGACCTTGTATCTTTGGAAAATGGCAAAGTGTGTAAGTGTTTTAAAGGCGGTTACAAAATCTGACTTTTTAAGTAATATGGCAAGCATACAAATAATGATGTGACAGACTCAGTTGGTTATCCCGTGAGAAATAGGCAGCAATTAAAGGTAAGGAGAGGCAGAACAGAGTCTGGTGGCCGAATGGCACATTTCTTTTAAGGTGTCACAGGTAAAGCAGCAGAGATGGTATTTGCTGCTACTTTTTCTGTGGCCTAAATGAGATTAAGCTGGAGAATATGTACCACTGTTGCCGCGTTTTTGAAACATAGGGAATTTAAAGGGAGCAGTGCCAAGTTTGATGTTTCCAGTCATAGGTTGCAACTCAGCTCTGATGCTTAGTCAGAACTTTGGACAATTTTCTTCACCTCCTTGGCTCAAGAGAGATAAGCTATGAAATGGGATACTACTTCACTGTTGGACTCTTGTGACCTTAAGTAATACACAAAAATAGAGCAGTACCCAATAAAGCAAGTGTTGCCCTGCGTTAATATTCTCAGGTCAGTTGCATTTAGTTTGCTAGGCCGTAGTACCAACAAGTAAATGTTTAGAGAAGCAACATTACATCAAAGCTTTAAAGGCCTGGGTTCATTTCTTGGCTCTAGCTTTTACTAGTTGTGAGAATTCAGGGAAATTACTAACCCTCCTTAAACCCTAGCATCCTCGCTTGAAAATGAAGTTGAACCGTCTTACTTCAGCAGGGGTGTAAGGATGACCGAGATGAGTGTTTGGAGCACAGTGTTGTGCCTTGCTTTGATCTGAATTAGTTAGCTTTCCCACTCCTGAGACACAGTGCCCGTACCCACAGTTTGAGAGAGGAGGGTTATGCTTTGGTCCTGGTGTTCAGTCCGTGATCAGCAGGCTCCAAGAACGTCAGGGTGGAAGGGCTGAGATGTTCGTGCTGGTGGGCAAGCAGAGCAGGAGAGCGTCCAGGCCGATGGGGCAAACGGCCAGAGGTAGACACTGTGGCCCACCTCTGTGACCGCCCAGGCATGGGTGGAAGTGTGCCCCACCAGTTCCTGGGCCAGATCCCAAAACCAATCAGTGGAAACTGTCCTACCCACCAAAGACCAAAAACAAATATGTCATCACCATCATCAAGGAATCCAATCTGTGGGGAAATTGCTCCATAGGTCTTTATACTGTGTAATAGGTATGTGAGTGCACCCTGAAGGGCCCAGAATAAGATGCTATAAACAAGTTATTGATTCTTGTTGCTTTGTTGCATGCAAAGACATACTCATTTCTTCATTCAATAACTGTGAGACATACTACATTATTGACTTTTGTTATGTTTCTTTCACTGACTTCCAAATCAAGTTTATGATGAAATTCAGATTTATAAGTAATCATTTCCAGAACTCGAGCACCTATCATGTGCGAGTCACTGTTCAAAAGATTCAAAGGTATGTCTGGTTCACAGGATGAGGCACTAATACAACCCTGCCAGGTATCCTGAACCAATATGGGGCACTGAAATTTTTCCTAATAAAAAATCTTCCACAGTTTGTATGGCAAATTGTAAAGCATGCCCCAGTTCTTTATGGTACCTCTCAGCAGAGCCCGTGACCTCCCTTTTCAGTGTGAACTGCCCCGGGACTCACCTGGGCCAAGAGAACTTGGGGAAGGGATGTTGTGTGAGTTCTGAGCTTGAACCTCCAGAGACCCTCTTGCTTATGTCGACTTCCTTGGAAATCTACTGCTGTCTTGTGAACTGTCCGAAGCTAGTAGTTAGAAGTTGAGAGACCATGTGGAACAGAAAGAAAACATTGCAGCCAAAGCTCCCTAGACCAACTGTCCCTAGCTGACTGGAAAGGTGTCTGCTGATACAGTCGCAGCCAAGTTGGAACGATCTACTCTTGGACCTAGGTGGTGCACCCAGCTGCAGAGACATGGGCAGAGCCACTGCAGAGTAGCTGGCGCACTGTAACCGATACCCTCACTGCTGAGTTGAGAGTCTTCTTGGCTTTCCCCTGTGAGTGCAGTGGAGGAGCCGTGGAGAAGGCTATTCCATTCTGAGGTGCGCTTCCTAGTCTGCTGAACATGTACAAGAACCAAGAACTAGGGTACAGTTGCATCTCTAGCATCACTGGTGGCTTGAGAGGATCTTTTTAGTCTAGACAAAAATCTGATCTTGACTTCTTCAGTTGTTCCATCAAGGTAAAGGGAAAGTAAGCTAATGTACAACTAAAATGTGATCCTTTCTATAAATAGAGGGTGTATGTATGTTTTGAATTCTCCTGAACTACTAGACAAATTGCAGCTGGTGTCTGTGTACCTTCTTTAGTAGGAGAGTGCTTGTGTTGTAGTATGTAAATATAGAATAGAAGGTACAGGGACCCAGACCGTCTGTTTCTGCCCTCAGAGTCTGTCTGTCTCTGTCCCATCCCGCCCATCCTATCTCCCCCAACCCTCACCCCTGTGTCTCTCTTCTGCACTGGAGATCAAGAACCCAGGGCCTGGCAGCTGCTAGGTGGATGCTATCAATGAGCCGCACTCCAGCCCCAGACCACTTCTCTAATCAATTACAAATCAGAAAATGGGTCACAAATTAGTTAAGGCTTTTTCCATTTACCATGTGCAGTGTAAACGTAATTCAGTTTTTCCAGAGTAAGGGGCAATGTGGAAAGGCTAGGCATTCATGAAACACGCAAGTGTGAGGCTCTGACAGTAGGGTCCTCACATCTGTTCCTTCCTTTCCTGTGTTCAAGTCCCTCCCTGCACTGTAAGACTTGGCTTTTGTTTAAATGCTCCTGCATGTCAGTCTTGGGTGAAAGTAGAAAGCGAGGAGCTGGGCTTTTTTGCACCTGTTTTCCTTTTGCTGTCCTCTTTCCAATGAAAAGACCGCACCCGCTGGATTTTCCTCCTCCCAGGAAGCATTCTCTAAGGGCACCCTCACCTAATGTTGCGGACCTTTCTCTTTTTCCTTCAGTCTGTGAGAGCACATTTCTACATCCATTTTTCCCCCCGCATGTTCTCCAATTAAATATGGAATTAGTGACAGTAAACCATTTCATTATATAATCATCTTCCCGTGCTCTTACCAATGTTAAATGAGTTGCTCCTGAAGAAATTACGCTGTAGTTCTTAGGCATAGTAAGAATGATGACTATATTCAAGTTTTGGGGTGCAGTGTCTTAATAAAGGCTTCTCAATGCATAGCTGTCTTTGTGACCCACTTACAGCGAGGAGTAAAGGCCATATTTGGGGTGTTTGTCATGATCCAAATTCTTCTAAGGATCTTGCGCAGATACTTTTAGGAGTCAGATTTTTACAGTTCTTTTTATAGCTAATAAACAGGCTCTGAGGGCATGGATCTAAGTACATGTGCTTGCCCAGACCTGGAACCAGTTCTGATAAAGAAATCACTTCGGCAGCAGCCACACCCTGTTAATTGTGATGTTTTTATGGTTTGTGTTGTCTTTCTCAGAGTAACAGGCTCAGGAGGAGACCTTTGCTGGGTTCTATTGGTCGATTTTTCCAGTGTCTTTATTCACACGGTGCCATAAAAGTAATTTTATTGTCATCAATTTTAAAACTGTTACAGGAAACTTGTGTAAACTGAGCAGTGAAAATATGTTTCTTGCTTTGAGTTTTTTCCTGGTGCTAGGGATCAAATGCAGTGTCTCTAATAGGCTAAGCACATACTCTACCCCTGAGTTACACCTGCCTCCCAAATGCATTTCTTTTTAGCATGTGCTTACCCATGACATATATTGAAACCTTTAAAAAAATAAAAACAGGAAGGCCTAAATTATATTGCCTCTAATAACACTGTGAGGATACATGAGATTTTGAATAGACGATAAAGTTTATATAAATCTTTTTTTGTATTCATTAAGGAAATTCATGGCATATTTTAAAAATTGTGAAGCTGGGCATGGTGGGGCCATGCCTGTAATCCCAGCACGCACGAGGCTGAGGCATGAGGATTGCAGTGAGTTCAAGGCCAGCCTGAACTATATAGTGAAACCCTGCTTCAAAAAGACAAAAAAAATTGTAGAAATTTTCTCAGATCTATTTCTGGAAATTTGCTAATCAAGCTTGACTTTTTATATGTATTCTATAATGCGGTTCATGATGATGCATGTGTGTAAATGGGATTTAAAGGCTAAAAATCGTCACCTAAAAGACCGCTTCCTGGTCTTTACTGAGGCCGCAGCTCCAACGAGCAGGGAAGTGTTGATGAAGGCCAGGAGTTCTGTGTCAGCATCTTCATTTGAAATCGGGCTGGAGGTACAGCTCAGTGGGCTAAGTGCTTGCCGCCGAGCACTAGGGCCCTGAGTTCGATCCCCGGTCCCGGGGGGGGGGGGGGGGG